>JAQQSW010017023.1:0-11547 GCA_028646575.1 Pseudocheirus occidentalis | reverse complement strand
GAACCAAAACCTGGGATCCACATGTTCCATTGGCGCTCTAAATGCAGCTGGACATCTTTGACCTCTAAAGTGTTAGATTTTCGATGCCGGGCTAGTTGGCACGCTGCTGTCACTACACTCTCGATGAAGTCATCAGCAATCTGTAGTAGCATCTCTTCCACATCTTCATCCAGCTGTTCATTGGGATCTACCTCTCTAACCAGGTCCTGTAGTTTCTTCTTGGTCAAAACCTGATTGCTTTCCGGACTAAGACGCCCCCCTGCCCCTGGAGGGCCTGGCATCTCACCCACTGTGGTACTGTTAGCCACAGACCCCTGAGGCGGGGTGCTGGAAGGTTCTGGCTTTATGGATGAAAAGTTGGAGAGGTTGATGAGGGCTGAGGGGCCAAACTGGTTCATAATCTGCCGGGCTTTGGCCTTCAGTTCATGGAGCTTGTCAAGGTCCTGCTTTTTTTTGGGATTGTGGGGACCTAGGCCAATCAACCGCAGCCAAGTCTTATCTGTCCATGATCCCCGGGCTCCCAGCCGGCACAAACTTGCACTCTCAACTGTCGGGTCCGACTGTGCTTCGATTTTTATTATTTTAAAATTTATTATTTTTTTTTCAGTAGGAAACATCTCTTTGCTAATATGGGAACCTATTTTTGGAAATGAAATTAGGAATAGAATATGAGGGATAAGAAGTAGGAAGGGACCCAAAGCTAGGTGAACACATCTCCCATCCCCTCTACAGCCATTCATTTCTATGATATCTACTTAACATTCTTCAAAACTTCCTCATTTTTAGTACTTTCAATCTTCTGATAATATTAAAGTTCTCCATTAAAAAATCTAGGAGCTGGCTCTAACCTCACTTGTTAACACCTTGCCAACTGGCCCAGATTAATTAAATAAAGGCTGGGACTATGGCACTAATCTCTCTGCTTAATGACTTGGTCCCTGAAGCAATTAATCAAGGAGGAATAAGGTCACCTTTTAGGTCCGGGAGTAATAATTCCTTTCAAAGCTAGCCCTATATGTAGTGTGAGTTGATAGGCTCAATAAATGCCTCCTTGCTTCCAATTGTCTCCTCTTCTGGTCTATTAGAGAACCTGAAATTCCAACATGAGAGTCATTTATTTGGGTTAAGGCATCATACCTACAGATGGCCCCTCTTAAAATGAAGTGGGAAAATACATTTATTAAGAGTCATCAACATATTAGTAATGAATAATTTATTCAGGGCCTAGAGGAAGTGGTAGAGAACAGGTAAATTCTGATAGAAGATGAGAATTATGTAAAGTTTAAGACGAGGATACTTCTTAGATATTACAGGGAGCAATACTAGGTAATTAGATGAGTAGAATGAGAAGACAGAGCCTATGCTCCTAATCTTTAAAATGGGTATAGTATTTTTACGGCCTAACTCACAGGCTTGTTGTGAGGTTCAAATGAAATACGTGAGAGTTCTGTAAGCATGAAGTACTATACAAATGTAAACTAACAAAACCACAGTGATAGTGATGATGCTAGCAGATGGAAGGACTTTGTGAATGGTAGAAAGAGCTTTAGCTATCATTTGCTTGGAGGCTCTTATACTTTCTGACCTCAGTTTCTAGAACAAGGCTGGCTACGTGTCTCCAGTGGGGTTCTAGGAGTATCCCCTGGGGATTAGGAATGTTTGTTTATAATACCATCAACTCGGTAGTATATTACTAGTGTAGTTAGGCACTAATGATAAGCAACCCAGTTCAATTTAACCAGTTGACACAGATTAGTTTTTACAAAGAGATATTTGTTGTTTGTCCTTCATTTTGAAGAGGACCAATGATATCACAAGGTGATGACTTGGGGTGATGTTTTGACTTATTTGTGAATTGGATTTAAGTGAGGCAGAATTGCACAAACTCATCAGCCTCACTCTTTGTTCCAGAGTCATGGAAGTCCAGTGGCAAAACAAAGTCAGGACAACTGGTGATTGCCCAGGATGCAGTGGATGACCATGGCATCTTCCATATCTGATCAAGCTTTAAGTACTCCACAGTGCCTGTGTTAGCCATGTTCATGGCCATTGGAACAAATTGTTTTGATCTGCCCATTTCACGAGGGAGAGGAGGGCAATCTTCACATGCTTGGGGTAGATACCCCCTAACTCCTGGGCCTGTCAGTTGCCCTCAACCTGATTTAGCTGGTCTGCCAAGATGATTTATCAGGGTGTGGCTGCTGCACATGCTATAGCTTCTTGGAGCCACAGGTGAGAGTTGAGTGCCAGGTGGATAACAAAGATGGACAAGCAACCCTGCAAGCTGTCACTCCAGAGGTGCTAGTCCTCCCTGAGCACCCCACGTGTCCCATGAGGATATTTACTCCGAAGATATAGCAAAAACAGATATTTAAGTTGCAACTCCCTCTTTCTGGGGGGCACACTCTCCACTTTGCCACTTTGATCCTTGAGAAGAGTGGGTTCAGATGTAATGTAGTTTTTATATACCATTAGTCTCACCAAGTTTAAGCCCAGATGCAGCATTACTGCATTAATCTATGTCTCAAGTATGGATAGGCTGGGTCTAGAAAGTCATGTAACTCCTTGGACCATTGTGTTGGTCTAGTTGGCTACAAATCCTGCCATGGACTTAATCCTAGCACTTCTCAAAGTGCAGAGGGTCATAGTCATTTCCAGTCCTCACCTAAAATGAAGAACAAATGCTGAGGCAAAGAAACTTGGCCTCCATTTCATAAACCATATGCTAGGCTGAGATGGGGAGAGCCCAAGGCCCTCTTATGTTGGCTCTTTTCTCTCCCCAGAAGGCCAGCAGGCAAGACCTTTTGAATTCCTCTCTACCATCCCCAGATAAAGAGCCAATCAAGGGGGTGGCTAGGTGGTGCAGTGAATAGAGCACCGGCCCTGGAGTCAGGAGTACCTGAGTTCAAATCCGGCCTCAGACACTTAACACAAAAAAAAAACTAGCCGTGTGACCTTGGGCAAGTCACTTAACCCCAACTGCCCTCCAAAAAGCAAAAAAAAAAAAAAAAAAAGAGTCAATCAAGGAGGCTAGTTTTTACCACATCATAACAGACCAGACTCAATCATAGAATGTTGATCCCTATTCTAAAATCTACCTGATGATTTCACCAGCCAGATGTGTTTTGTCTGCTCATTAGGTCTGGATTTAACAGCCAGTCCCCTGTTACAGTCATTAGAGGGACAGTAACCTAGACACTTTATGTATGTGTACATATGTGTGTATAGACATACGTGTATGTATATTTGTGTAGACAAAATGCTTTGAAAGCTTTAAAATGTTAAATAAATGTTACCAGTTATTATTTCCTCTCTGAGATTTGTCCTGAGTAAAGCCTAGTGCCAGGAGAAACAGGTGGGCCTAACCAATGAGATGAATATTATAGGAAACGTAGTTTTCTGTACATGTTTAAAGCCTTAGTTTTGGCTACTTTGTGAGTCTGAAAATTTAGGGACTAAGCTTTTTTTTGGAGATTGTGCTTTCTACCCCTACTTTGCATGGAAGCTGCTGGTTGCATTTTTGAGCACAAATCATCAGAAGTACTGAGACTTGTGAGAAGTAGGGGTCCGTCCAAATCACTCTAGTCAGATGCTGTTAAAAAGCAATAATGACAATTTCCCTAGGAGTTATAGCATGAGAAATATTAACATGATAAACAGTGACTTGTGCTACTTAAGTTGCTTTGTTAAAAGTAGCTATTTTTGATACTACACTGCAAAAACAAGGACCTTCATGGAGAAAAGAAGGGTAATCCTTCCATTGTATACAACACATCTAGAATAATGTGTTCAGTGTTAGGCAATATATTTGAAGGAGGAGAAGCACAAACTAGGGCCTGCACAGAAGAGGACAATGAAAGGAGATGGATTTTAGGTTGAGGTAAGGCAAAGCTTTCCTAAAAATTAGAGCTATCCATCCAAAAGTAGAATGGGAGAGAGTGAGCTCTCCATCTATCACATGGTAGCCAAACCACCATTTGTGAGGGATATCAGAGAGAGTATTCTTGCTCAGGTGTGGGTTGGATTAGATGATCTCTGAGGCCTCTTCTTCCTCTGTGGTTCTATGTACAGGATAATGAGATGACCCATAACCATACCTTAGATTAAGGATTGGACGAAGGAATGAGGGATATTGAGCCTGAAAAAAAGAAATGGTGGTCTTCACATATTTAAAAGCAGAGGGATTAGAACTGTTTTGCTTAGTTAGCACCAGTGGGCATAACCTGGACAGAATGGGGCAGAGGTTATAGGGAGGCAGAGTTCAGCTCAATGTAAGGAAAAACTATATAAAAATGTGAGTTCTTGAGTCTTAGAAGGCAGCAAGGTCCCCATCAATGGAAGTCTTCAAGTAGGGACTGGAAGTTGTAGAAGGGAGTTCTGCTTTAAATATGACTTGGAATGGATGGCTTCTGAGGTGCTAAACAGTTCTAGGAATCTGTGAAATCGATATTCTGGGTCAAATAGATGGTCTACTATCCAGCCTAATATTCCATTTTCAACACTCATTGTAATTGACAGTTCCACAAAAAGTCATAGGCTGATCCCTCAGTATCAAAGAATGACTGTCCTAGGGGTCCCACCCCCCCAACCCCAATTAGATTTTCATCTCTCAGTTCCACACTGCCATCCCTATTTGGTTTATTATAGTTTAATGCCCAAGACAGTGAACCTGTCTCTCCTCCTGTACATTTTAGGAAACTATCAGAGGTAAACTGCTTCGTTTGAGGTCCATGGTTGGGCTCACTGGAGCAAAAACCAGAGCTTGCCACAGCTGCTGAACTAAGTAGGCTTTGTAAAAGTCTCTTCCATTCCACCTTAGTTTTACAAGGATTATTGTCCTCCCAGAATTGTTATCAAAATCCAATTAAAAGCTTATTTATGGGGGCACAGAGTCAAGATGGCAGCATAGACACACTAGAACTCTGTGATCTCCTCCCAATACCACCTCAAATACCTATAAAATGTGACTCTAAAACAAATTTTAGAGCTCCAGACTCCACACAAATGACAGAATAACAAAGCTCTTGCTGAAGGCAGCCCAGCAGGTAGTCATCTCAGCACACTGGAAGCAGAGCCCAGCCCCATTCGGTTTCAGCCTCAGGGTGTCCAGGAGAAGCTGAGGCATTAGCATTCAGGTAAGCAGATCATCAGCAGCTGTGGCAGTTTCCAGAATCACCAACCCACAAGAGCCAAGGACAAAGGGAAAAGGTCAGTGGAACTTGGCTAAATTTGGGGAAGAGGGTCCAGCTGAACTGCCTCCAGAGCTAGCAGCAGTCTGAAGCAGTGGCCTTGCAGCCACCTCCATGTGGCTGCTTCAGAAGCTGCTGGCTTACAGATTGCAGGGGGGCCAAGCGATCATTCAGAGGCTAAGTGCTCTTGCCTAGAGCTGACTGGATCAGATTACAGTCTTGGGTGGTGGTCCTGAGGTGTGTTTTCAGTGAGCCTAAACTAGTGGAGGCTGCAAAAAATGGTGGCTTCCTAATAGCTCTGGCAGCTGTGACAACCCCAGGACAGAGCTCTCCCCTCTAAAAGCAGAGTTTTACTTCTGAGACCAAAAGCCACGTAATTAATTGACTGGCAACATGAGCAGTCAAAGGAAGCGAAGCAAGTCCAGCAATCCAACTTTAGATTACTTTTTTGGGGACAAAAAGGACTAAAGCATGGAATGGGAAGAAGACAACACAGTCAGAACTCCCATACCAGTAGCTTCAAAGAAAAATATGAACTTGGTAGAGGCCATAGAGGAGCTTAAAAAGGAATTTAAAAAAACAAATAAGAGAAGTGGAGGAAAAATTGGGGAGGGATTTCTTATCAAGAAAATCATGATAAGAGAGTCAACAACCTAACTGAAGAAAATAACACCTTAAAAAATAGACTAACTCAAATGGCAAAGGAGGCCCAAAAAGCCAATGAGGAGAAGAATGCCTTAAAAAGTTGAATTTGCCAGATGAAAAAAGAATCTCAAAAGCCCACTGAAGAGATTCAGAATTAAAGTGGAACAAATGGAAGCAAATGATTTTCTGAGAAATCAAGATACAATTAAACAGATCCAAACAAATTAAAAAATAGAAGGCAATGTGACATATCTTCTTGAAAAAAACCACTGACCTGGAAAATAGATCCAGGAGAGATAATTTAAAATTATTAGACTACCTGAAAGCCATGATCAAAAAAAGAACCTAGAAAGCATCCTTCAAGAAATTCTTAAGGAAAATTGCCCAGATATTTTAGAACCAGAGAACAAAAGTAGAACTTGAAAGAATTTACCAATCACTGTTGAAAAAGATCCCCAAAAGAAAACTCCTAGGAATGTTATAGCCAGGTTCCAGAGTTCCCAGATCACAGAGCAAATGTTACAAGCTGCCAAGAAGAAACAATTTTAATACTGTGGAAACACAATCAGGATAACACAGGATCTAGCAGCTTCTACATTAAGGGATCAAAGGGCCTGGAATATAACATTCTGGAGATCAAGGGAGCTAGGATTAAAACAAAAAGTCATCTACCTAGCAAAACTGAGTATAATATTTCAGGGGAAAATATGGTCATTCAATGAGGTGGAGGACTTTCAAGCACTCTTGAGGAAAAAACCAGAACTGAACAGAAAATCTGACATTCAAACACAAGAAGCATGAGAAGGTAAACATAGAAAAGAAATCATAAGGAACTTATCAAAGTTGAACTATTTTATTTACATGCCAACATGGAAAAATGAGGATTGTAGCTTGTGAAACTTTTCTCAGTATGAGGATAGGTGAAAGGAATGTAAATGTATATATATATATATATGTATACATACAAATATGTCTATATAGGAGGGTATATATGCATATGAATACATATGTGAGTGTGGGTAGTTATGTGTATGTAGACAGAGGGCACAGGATCAATTAAATAGGAAGGGATGATATTTTAAAAGGGTGTAATTAAGAGGTGGGAGAGGAATAGAATGAGAATAAGGAAAGACAGAATAGGGTCAATCTCATATAGAAGAGGAAAGGGAGAACTTACAATGGAGGGGAAGAACAGGAAGGCAAAAAAGGAATAGGTCGCTCTTACTCTTATTAAATTTGGCTTAGGGAGGGAATGACATACACTCCAAATTGGGTATCTTGCCCCACAGGAGAGTAGGGGGGAAGGGGATGAGATGGGGGATGATGGAGGGGAGGGCAGTTTGGTGGGGAGGGTTGTTAGAAGCACACACTTCTATAAAGGGACAGGTACAAAGTAGAGAATAGAACAAGTCGAGGGCAGGATAGAAAAGAAGGAAATATAGTCAGTGTCACACAATACGTCCATTGTGGAGATGTTCTGCATAACTACACATGTATGGCCTGTATTGAATTACTTGTCTTTCCAGTGGGGGTGAGTGACAAAGGAGGAATGGAAGGAATCCAGAATTTATAAAGTTCTAAAATCAAATGATAAATACATTTATCACACACACACATATACGTATAAGCATATATGTATTTATTAAATAAAATAAATATATATGTATGTGTATATAATGATAATAATTATTATTATTTATATGCAACTGGGAAATAAGATATACAGGCACTGGGGTAGGGAAATCCATCTTGCCCTACCAGAAAGTCAGAGGGGTGATGGGAGAGGACATAGGAGAGAGCAGATTGGTGGAGGTGGTATATAGTGGGATCACTATTTTGGGGTGGTGCGTAGGGGAAAGACGGGGAGAAAATTTGTAACTCAAAATCTTGTGGAAATCAATGATGTAAATAAAAAATAAACAAAAGTTAAAGAAAAAAATAAAGCTATTCAGTCAAACTCTATAAAAAAAAAAGCTTATCAATTCAATACCTTGATTCTCCACCCTCCCGACTTTACTCTCAATTCTTACTCTATCAGTTGATCAATAGGCATTTATTAAGATGGGTCCTCCTGAGTTCAAATCTGATCTCAGACACTTAATAGCAGTGTGACCCTGAGCAAATAGCTTAACTCTGTTTGCCTCAGTTTCTTCATCTGTAACAAGAGCTGGGAAAGGAAATGGCAAACCACTGCAGTATCTCTAAGAAAACCCCAAGTGGGATGATGAAAAGTCAGACACAACTGAAAAAATGAACACACACACACACACACACACACACACACACACTCTGTCTTGCTCATCGCTCTCTCTTTATGTATATATATAATTTGGAGATAATTAACAGAGGGAAAATCTAGCATGAATGGGAATCAGAAAAGCCTTCTTATAGAAGGGGAGATTGTAGCTGGGACTTGGAGGAAGACAGGGAGGTGGAGATATGGAGGGAGACTCAGTAATATCTGGATGTCTTAAACATGGCTGGAATCTGGAAGATTTCCAGGTGCCTTAACTGGCTGCTGTGATACCTCTGACCTGATATGCTTGTCAGGCAGCTTCCACTCTGTGATTTTTTTCCCTCAAATGTTATTTTCAATCAATTCCAAAGGCCAGACAATGAAGATTCAAAAGTGGGAGAAATTGGAGGCTGTGAAGTTCTCTGTTGGAAGGAGCTGGCCCAGTGCAGATCTGAAGTCACCTATGTATGGGGAAGTCACCCCGGAAATAGATAGCTCTGCTATATTTTTAGTCAGTGCTGCCTGGGGCCATAAAGCTTTTCCAGAAAAAAGCTTTTTTTTTCTTTTCCCCTTTTACCTGTGGAATAAGAAATAGGGACAGCTGATATTCTCTAGTGATAATTGAAAGGTCAGCTTTTTCTCTAAGGAAAAATAATGGCCAATGTTTCTGCAGCAATTTACATTTCCCAAAGTGTTTTCCTCACACTAGGATGAAGAGGCAGTAATACCAATCGATCAGTAAACGTTTATTAAGTATCTACTGTATGCCAGGCATTGTGCTGAGCGATGGGGATGCAAAAAGAAAAAGTTCCTACACTCAAGGAGTTTACAGTCTAATGGTGACACAACGCACCAACAAATATATATAAAATAAGTTAAATGTGGAATAAATAGGAAATGAATATAAGAGAGCAGGCACTACAGTTAAGAGGGGCTGGTGAAGGCTTCCTGTAGAAGGTGGGATTTTACTTGGGACTTAAAGGGAGGCAGGGAGGTCAGTAGTCAGAGGAGGGGAAGCATTCTAGGCTCCAGTCCAGAGAAAGGTGAACTCTTCCACTGTCCTTGGTGTTGAATTAACTAATAACCCCTGGTCAACAAGGTGAAAAAAATCTTCGTAGTGAATAATAATAATCATAATAGCCTACGTGCTTTAAATTTTGCAAATCATTCTCAAATTCCTCTTAATTCCAGTGCCTTCTTTTAGTAAATTATTTCTTATTTATCCTGTTATATAGCTTACTTTGTATATATTGGTATGCAAGAACCCTTCTGCTCCCAAGGAGATTGTAAGCTCCTTGAGGGCAGGGACTGGTTTTTGTTTCCCCCTCTTTTTATTCTGCCCCTTTTTTCTATTCTTAGCACTTAACACTGTGTCTGGAACATTTAGAAGCTTAATAAATGTTTACTGATTGATATTATCTTATTTGATTTTTCAAAGCAACCCTATGAGACAGATTCTATTATTATCTCCAAGAGGAAATAGAAAGTTTGAGTGACTTGCCTAGGGTCATACAGTTAGTAAGGCAGGATTCGAACTTATATCTTCTTGATTTTATGCAATAGATCCGAATTTCATGAAATAGTAATAGCATGCATTTACATATAAAACACCTTCCACACACCAGTCTTGTGAAGTGGGTAATGCAATCAAGCATTATTATTTCATTTTCAGATGAAGAAACAGAGATCCAGAGAGGTTAATTACTTGGCCCAGGATCACACAGGTAGGCTCCGTCAAGAGTCAAAATGACTGTAAGACCAGTGTACTTTCTATTACACAGAAACATGGCTCGACTTCTGAGCTAGAATTCACTGAGGCATGGATAGGCTTCCTCTGACTGTCTTCCAAGACTGGCTTAGTTTGGGGCTTAACTAAATCTACTTCCAGCTGGGGGATCCATTCTGTCTCATACTGAGTCCTTTAAAGTAAAGGACTTGTAGATAGAGAGGAAAGCCTTTAAAAGATTCTATATCGTGTTATTAGGGGTCTCTGTTTTTTCCCAGTCTTGTGTGCTCTTGGATCAAGACAATTCTGTTTCTTCCTTGGAATAGAATCATTTAATAAGGCAGCTAGATGGTGCAGTGGATAGAGCATTGGACTTGGAATCGGGAAGACCTGAATTCAAATCAGAGCTCACACACTAGCAGTGTGATCCTGGGCAAATCACTTAACCCCTATTTGTCTAGTTCTTCAACTAGAGACAGAAATGGCAAACCACTCCAGTATTTGTGCTATGAAAACCCCATGGAGGTCAGACATGACTGAACAAGACTACCTAACCTGAGAGAAGAGGTAGGAGAAAGCAGCATCTTCTCTATTTCCCCAACATCTGGAAGTAGCAGGTGGGAATTAGGCAGTCCTTACAGAGGCTTGCTAGAAACTTCCCTGGACTTTAAAGAGGTAAAAAAAAAATGTCCACATATACGTTCACAAACCCCAGAAGATCTGCTTTCTTGGGAAAAGAATCTGTGACTTCTCAATTTGGCAATCCCCTCCGCCCTCCCCCCCCCCCCAATTTTACAGGTGAGGAAACTGAGACAAATTGAGGTTAAGTAATTTGTCCGTGGTCACAGAGTTCCTTAGTGTCTGATGTATGATTTGAACTCAGGTCCTCCTGACTCCAGGCCTGGTATTCTATCCTCTGCCACTGAATATTTAGTATTTGAGGATTTACAGTGTTATCATAGATAAATAATGAGGGTGGGATGGGGAGATGAACTAGAAACAGCAGGATTAAGGGGAAACGGTGGATAGTCCATGTACTCTAGTATTAACAGAATGTGACTATGATGAGGTGTAGGCTCTGGGACCCCTTCCCCCTTTGTGAGCTCTCCTTGATTCTTTGAGGTACAGGCTCTGGGAAAGTAAACCTTCCCAGGGAAGACATTTGCCTGAGGTCATGAGCATTAAGTTGTGGCTCTGCCCAAGTTTTTAGACCCCCTTTGTTTCAATAGTTTCCCACCCTTGAATTGGCCTGGACCACCATTGTCTGTGGTCTCCAGGTAGCGTCCAGCAACTTCCCACCCTGAACCACTCATTACTGGAGTCTGACCTCATCTGACTCCTCCTGAAGACTCTCCCCGATCTCCTCCTGGACCACCCCAACCTTTTTGTATATAGAACCCCATCTTCCCTCCATGTGGTGTGAGAGCGCCATGAGATAGCTTAGAATAGACTTGCTCAGTGAGAGCACCTTAGAATGCCTTAGTGAAGAGGAGCCCAAAGGCGGTTAGGGCTGCCTGAGACCCCAAAATACCAACATGCTGGGTCCTGCTGAAAGAATTCCACTCAAGCCAAGGAAAAAGTAAAGTTTATTGAAAGTTCAAGTTCGCCACGTGGAGTGCTAGGCCATTTAAAGGTGCTCTCACAGAGCAAGTCTATTCTAAGCTATCTCATGGCGCTCTCACAGAGCTAAGTCTCTACTAAGGCATTCTAAGGCGCTCTCACACACGTGGAGGGAAGATGGGGTTCTATAT
>JAQQSW010017022.1:0-11547 GCA_028646575.1 Pseudocheirus occidentalis | reverse complement strand
AAATTCGACTTTTTAAGGCATTCTTCTCCTCATTGGCTTTCTGGGCTTCTTTTGCCATTTGAGTTAATCTATTTTTTAAAGTGTTGTTTTCTTCAGTAAGGTTGTTGACTGTCTTTTCATGATTTCCTTGCATCATCTCATTTCTGTTCCCAGTTTTTCTATATGTAGTTGTTATTAATGAATAAATTTTTCTTCTAGTTCTGATCAATTTGCACTGTATCAGTTCATTAAATTCTTCCCAGTTTCCTTTGAAACTATTTATGTCGTGGTTTCTTATAGCACAACAACATTCCATGACTTTCAAATACCACAATTGTTTAGCTACTCTGTAATAGGATATCCTCTTAATTTCCTGTTTTTCCCTTACTTAAGAAAAGTTGCTATATTTTTATACATATAAGTCCTTTTCATCTTCCTATGATATCTTTGGGGATTTGAGCTTATTCGTGGTATAATTGAATCAAAAGGTATTCATATTTTGTTAACCTCTTTGGAATTGTTCCACTTTGCTTTCCAAAATGGCTGTATTTATTCACAGCTCTCTTAACAGTGCCTTAATGTACCTGTTTTCTTTCTCATATCTCTTCCAACACTTTCCATTTTTCTTTTCTGTCATTTTTGGATGTCTGATACATTGGAGATAGAATCTCACAGTCACATTAATTTCCAGTTTTCTAATAATTATATTTTAACACTCCTGTGCTTCTAGCTTTTCTTTGCTATATAGATATATAAAGAAAGAAGAGAAAGTTATATAATGTATCTTTAAGTTATATCTCTAGACTTTTGGGTTTTGAATCAACACTACTCTTTTAAAAGAGAAATAAGTCTTTTCCCCCCTATTTACTTTAACTATTTTCTTTTGATACTCAGGATCTGTTTTCAATGAACCACATCTGTTGTCGGTTTACAGTTGATTAAGTCCAAACTTTCCTCTGGCATGAATAGAGGTTACAAAAATCTCAGGTGTAACTGAATATAGCTTTGAAATTAAATGTTTTATTTTGTTCATAGATTTTTATCAGCGTATTTTGTTTTCACATCTTTAAATCCAGTCAACTTCATTGTGACATTTTTGAGAGATTTCCTTAATTTCATTAGAAGTAGTTAAAAATGTAAAATTTTCAGAATGAACTGGAAAACTTTACTTTTCTGAAAAATTTCCTCATTCCTCAATTATTCCAGGTGAGTTTTATTTAATAAGATTTTTCTTATTTAAATACAAGATGGATCTATAATGTTTTCCCTGTAGGGAACTCCCAATGTACACTACCTCCAACAAACCTTGTACAACCTAGTTGAGAATTAATATCAAATTCTGCAGACTTGTCTGAAGCGTATAAACATGCCATGCATCAGTGGGCAAGAAAGTAGTAGTAGTAAGGCAGGATTTGGCCCCAGGTTTTCTTTAGTCTTATTTCATTAGACAGTCAAGCCAAAACCTCTATTCAATATGCCACATTGCCAGTATTTTAACTTTTTCTTAATGTTTACAAGCATCTACCATAATACCTGGCATTTATTAGACAATTGCTTATTGGGTGATATCAAAGATATTGAAGTCTACTAATTGGGCTCTGTTATGTGCATCTCTCCAATTTTTAAGTAAAAAAAAAACCCACAGAACTATTAGTTCCTCTTTTTAAGAACTTTAAGAATTTGGAAATTCTGAGAAAGGACGACTGTGGAAACTACCTTCCTTCTTTAAGAAACTACCTTTTGCTGAAAATGCTGTTGATGCAGTATCAACAAAGAAGTTATCAACAAGATAACTTAAAGAGAGCTTACAGGGGAAAGGTTGTTAATTAACTTTCTGATTAAAAAGATTATTCCTTCAGTTGCTTTTCCATTGGTACTGATGTCATGTACTTCAAATGTGCTTCTTGATTATAAATGTATTCATTTAGGGATAATAGTACTGGTAGTGGGCCTGAAATAGATATTCCTCCAATAGAAAATAGCATTTAAACAAGTGTTAAACTTTGTAGAATGGAAGAGAAATGGTATCAACACTGTGTGCTCCAATATGACACTTTGGGCATGATGAGCCCATAAAAATGTCAGTTTTTGGTTTTATATTACTCTAAACCATAACATAAGTATTCTATGCAATTTTAATCAACTTTACTCAGCAACAGATCTATATAATTAATTTCATGCAGGTGGTGTTATACGTTTTTGGTAAATGAAAATGAAGGCACATATGCATCTCTGCTATTTTTGATAAAGTTCCTTTTCTTCATAGTGATAGTAAAGTATCATTTTACTTCTAATTTTGCATTACTTGTCACAAATATAAAATTACTTCTTGGATATAAGGTGGAAACTACATTTCCATTCTTGTGTAGAGGATCACTTTATGTTAATTGTTAAATAACTTTTTATGATAATAGATATAAATTTATTCTTCAAGTTGATTGTTTAATTGTTGGGAAAGAAAGATTACAGCTATAAAGGCATGCTAGAGTGATCATCTAGACCAGCCCTTTTGTTTTATAAATAAGAAAACAGAGTCAGTTTAAGGGACCAATTCAAGGTCACATAGGTATAGTAAAGTTGTTGACCTGGATTTGAACTTAGTAGATTCTCTAACTCCAAATCCACTGTGCCATGTCCAAATGTTAACTAATAAAAAGAAGCAAAATAAGACTCTTAAAGACAAACATGTTTAATTTACTTTGTTTCCTCATAAATCCAATAATTCCTTCATGCACATGCCTAGGTAGCAACATCTTTAGCCTAGGTTAAAAAAAATGCAACTCATAGTGTGTAAGAACCTTCTGATCTAGTGGAAAAAGTACTGAGGTAGATGGAAATAGGAAACTTGAGTGAATCTTGGGATTTCATTCACAATGTAATGCATCATGAATGGTCACTTAAATTCTCTTAACTTTTCCTCCTGTGTAAAGTGGAAATAATATGTGTGCTACTTACTTTACAGAGTTATTGTGAATAAAGTGCTTTATCAACATTAAAACACCAAGAATATAACTTAGTGAAATTAAAGTAGTTAATTTCACCAACAGCTGGCACACAGCTTTTTGCCATAGAATACATGGTGAATGTGTGAATGTATCATGATTAAATGAATAAATAAATGTATAAATGAACATATGCTAGAATTAAATAGTAGATTAAAAATTTTTAGTTTTAGCAGGGTGAAGTATTTTGATTAATACATCTTATTGAAATTTCATCTGACTTTGATATTAATTTGAATAATGATACTTATTTGGTGATTCTTTGGATGGTGATAATGATGGTCATAATTTTGAAAGTTAGGGCCCCATCTTACAGAAAAATTTTCCCACATTTTTCTGAGTTTTCAAGAGAAATTCTGGTGATATATAATTTACAATAAGCATTTAAATTTGTTTTGATTAAACATTTGTAATATAATGAAATGTCAGAGGATATAACAGTATGATGTGTTCAGGTGATTATTGTGAAATAAATGAAAAACTCTATCGGCTTCACTGTTTAACAAATGGTAAAGATAATGCCAAGAATGGAAATGGGCACATTTTGTTCCTAACATTCAGTTGAAGAGTATAAAAATTAACAATAGCAAATAATAGAGAAATGTCTTTTTATAAACATTTTCTTATGTTCTGCTTACTCACTTCTTCCTCCTTTCCTCACTGATTTCTTTTTAAATGATGTCCTGTGAATAACTTAGATAGTGATATTATGTTGGCAGGTAATAACACCAGAATCAAAATTTATTCCTTGATGGGCTTAAAGAGGTATCAGCAATGACAACTCCCTTCAGACCAGAACCTCTGATGGGAAAAGGAAAGTTACATAAACAGAGAACTTTCAGCAACCAAGTTTTAGTTAAACACAGTTCACATTTTTAAAAATCTGTTTTTAATAAGCCTCTTGAAGTTAGGATCTGCTGTAGACAGTAATCAGATGCCCAAATGGGAAAATTAAATGTATAAGCATTCATGCCTCTACACATAACCAGACTTTGTTACTCAAAATTGGGCTTATATTTGGCAAATTAAGAGGCCATATAAGAAATAAAAGGAAATATAGTACCTATTTAGAAATTATCTTTCGCTCTAATTGTATTTGAAGCAAAAATGGCAGAAGAAAATAGAGCATAGTTCATATGAGTAGTTTGTGGAGTTATACCTTCATGTTATATATTAGAATATTAATAGGTTAGTCATTTTGTTTTAATTGCCCTCAATAGAAAATGTATTCTTTAAAAGGTGTTGTAATAAAGCTTATCTAATTGTTTCTATTCATAAGATTGAAAATTTAAATTCTTTTTTTTTTTTTTGAAGATAGGGCAATTGGAGTTAAGTGATTTGCCCAAGGTCACATGGATAGTTTTTTGTGTTAAGTGTCTGAGGCCAGATTTCAACTCAGGTCCTCCTTACTCCAGGACCAGTGCTCTATTCACTGCACCACCTAGCCACCCCAAAAATTTAAATTCTAAGCAGAATGTTACCAAGGCAAACATTTATTAAATTATTCTTTTGACTTTGTAATGTAATAAAAGTGACAGTATTCTAAGTCTATTAGTTATGTTTTTTAAATATTATAATCATCAAGAAAAATAAATATAGCCTCCCAAAATAATTTGATTATATCAGCTCAGGAAATTTATTTATTGAACCCATGAAAAAAATCAATATACCTTCATTTTGGTTCTGGAAAATAAAGTCAACGTATCTATATGGTCCATTTATTCTCCAAACATTTGGTGATTCTGTGCTTATTGTTGAGGGATGGTTGGATTTGTACGAGTGTTTAACTCTGAAAAATTATAGGATCTGTTCTATATAAAGTATTTGAAGTATTATGAGGAAAAGCATGAGCAAATAAAAGAAGGTTGGAAAGTTCTTTATTTACATATCTTTCCTTTTCCCATCAGAGATTCTGGTCTAAAGGGGGTTGCTATTGCTGACACCTATTTAAGCCTATCAGGGAATTAATTTTGATTCTGGTGTTATTACTTGCCAACATAATATTACTATATAAGTCATTCCCAGGACATCTTAAAAAAAACAGTGAGGAAAGGAGAAAGAAGTGGCAAAGCAGAACATAAGAAAGATACCATAGACACACATACACTCACATACATGCATGCATGTATGAAATATACCCAGATAACTTGTTTGTGTCTGCTTGTTTGTATGTTGTTTCCCCTGTTAGATTGTGAGCTTCTCAAGGTTATATATTGTCTTGTCATTCTTTGTATCCCTAGTGCTTAGCAAAGTGTCTGTCTGCCACATAGAGACACTTAATAAATGTTTATTGACTGGTTGACACTAACCCCCTTGCTGTTCCTCTCATAAAGTAATTCATCTTCAGGCATTTTCACTAGCTATCCCCCATGTCTGAAAAATGTTCTTTTCACCTCTGCTTTCTGGCTACCCTAGCTTCTTTTAAGTCCCACCTAAAATCCCCCCTTCTACACCGTATCTTTGCTGATCCCCCGTAATTCTAGTTCCCCATTCCCTCAGTTATTTCTGATCCTGTACATAGTTTGTTTTTACATAAGTGTTTTTACGTGTGGTCTTCCCTTATTAGATTGTAAGCTCCTTGAGAACAGGGCCTGTCTTTTACACTTCTATTTTCAGTGCTTAACACCCTGCCTGGCACATAGGAAGTGCTAAATAGATGTGTTATCAATAATTCAGCCCCTAGGAAATATTTGGAATTTAACTGATGCTGAAGTCCTTCACACTCTAATGTATTTTCTCCATAAGTCAGACAGATGTAAAAATTTCTAGTCCTCACTCATTGGAGGACTGTCCACAATCCTAACTCTTGAGTAGAAAGATAGCTGGAGGTGAAATCAGAGAATCCAATTTTGCTCCTTAATATGTGTGTGTGTATGTGTGTGACCTCGAGTAAGTCATTTATGCTCACTATTTCTTCATCTGGATTTATAAGTTGAAGTAGATGGCCCCTAAGGCCCCTTCTGGCTCTAAATTCATGATCCCATGATACCAGAGTATCATACTGTAAGACCTGACCATTATGAAATAAAGCTTTCTTAGATTCTGCATTCCAATTTTATACCATGTTATTCTGCAGTCTTTGTTACATGGTATACTATTAATTTCCACAAGGTATTCATATTCCCATCCTTAAAGAGGGTGGCCTGGTCCCTAGATTTCATGTTTAAGTATTCAGCAATACAGAGGACATTGAGAAAACAAGCCTTATTGAGGTACAGAGTTCATGGCTAGAGGAAGAAAGACAAGGTGAAGCCCAACTCTATAGAGGGCCTGGAATGCCATATTGAGGAGATTGTACTTTATCCTATAGGCAGTAGTTTTTCCTTATACATTTTTGATCATGAAAATTACATTGCCAGAGTTGTTTTTTAGGAAAAAAATTAATCTGGCAATAGGGGTAGTAATTTGAGTATGTCAGGTAGGTAAAGATGAAGACAGAATCTAGTATAATGGCACTGAAAGTGAACAGTCAGGGACAAATATGAGAGATAGATGAAAGAGAAGCAATAGCTCTTGGTGTCTGGATGAATTCATTGGGCAAGGAAAAGGGAAATTTAGAAGATCATTTTCAAAGTTTTAAGTTTGGTTGAATAGTGGTACCATTAACAGGAATAGAAGCAGTTTACGGGAATCATTTTGGAGACAGAGATATCCAACAGTAGTAGAGAGGTAGGTAAAGAACTTTACTAATATATTATTCGACAGATGTTTCTGCTTTCTTTCTTTCATTCTTGTAGTTTGCAATTTGATATTCTAGGTTCTTTAGACCACTTTGTGAATAATCAGTTTAATTCTTAACCTGATTTCTGTCAAGTAGTAATGCCAATGGTTTGGAACTGCATTTGGGATAGAGAATAATTAGAAGTAGTTTTGATTACAGAGTATGTCGTGGATCCTTTGTTGATTGAGTAATATAATAAAGTATTAAGGGAAGAAATTGTAGCAATATTTTTCTAGTTATTTGAAAATAGTTGATGGGTACCTTTGAGTTGGTTTTTTTTAATTACCTCAAAATATTTAATCAAATTATAACGATTGATTTTTTTTTTTAATTTACTTTAGAAATACAAGCCTGGTCGCTGTGATGATATTTTGAAATGGAAACCTCCCAGTCTGAATTCAGTAGATTTTCGCCTAAAAATAACAAGAATGGGAGGAGAAGGGTAAGTACATTCTCTTCTCTATTTTCATGTGTCTTTAATTAGCCTTTGTCAATATACCAGTCATTATCTCGTTTAAAATGCTTTTAGTGTAGTCTCTTTCACATTATTTTGTTTTATTACGATATCTTTATTAAGAAAAAAATAATATATATAGTATACATTAAAAAAAATTATGCCAGATATAACCCCATTTCAGGCTGTTTGTGGGGCATATTAGAGGGGAAAAAATGGGGCCTTTGTTGAAATCAATAAGGTTTTTGAAGTCTGTTTAGTTTTTACTGGCAAATTCCCTTCATCCCCACCCTCACCCCTACCCCCACATTGATATTTATTTTTTCCCTAAAAATGAGCCTAATTTATCAATAATCCTCCCAAGGATAAATATTTTATAAACTATTTCTGTTTAGACAACCTTTGTTTTTATAATAATTAAGCTATGATTTATTGACTGGTGTTTTAGGATGATTGTTCTCTAGATATAAATTTCTTTTGTCTTTTCAGAGGTTTATTCAGACCTTGTTAAATTGCATCACAGTAGTTTTTGTCTTATACCACATTTAAAGTTTTTAACCATCCTGTGTATAATTTAGTTAATTGACTTGCAAGGGACCTTAAAGTCATACTCTTTGTATGTATAATATACACAACTGTTTGTTTCTTTGCCCTAATTTGCCATGGATTAAAAAAAGAAACTACCCATTTCTCTTAGCCCTCCACCTTTCTTACCCTTTCAATTTTTCAGTGGATTGTACTTAGTATAATGCTCTTCATTTCTCTACTTTCTCATTCTGGTCACCTTCTTATCCTTATATATTATCATTGAATTTTGATATTTTAAATCTATCCAAATCAGCTATTTGCATTAAAAATGAAACCAGTGTCCTAGCCATTTCATGTGTTTCAGCTCTGGACATAAAATAACACCAGAGTTTTTAATATTTGATATACAGTTTTTAGAAATAGAATATGAAAGTTATGCACATGTAAGGGTGCATAATTTATAGCAGCAATATTGATGGCAGTTTTTGAAAATTTTTTCTTTAACGTGAATTACATCTTGGCAACAGATAAAACAAATGACATGTTTCAACACAGATTATTCATTTAACATGAGCAGTTTGTTTTTTTTTTTCAGGTAAAAATGTTATACAAGTAAAGACTGTTATATATGATACAGTGGTTTTCATTCAATGAGTTGTTTTTTGCTGTAAATATGAACCTAGTGCCTAATAGCCATTTAAAATATGTTGGAGATATCTATCTATAAGTCTAAAAGAAAAATAGCTGTGCTTTATAGTCACATAAAGTCCATATTAACTGCGAATAGCTAGCTATATTAAAAACCAGAGGATTTGTTGATTTGTTTACTTAATTGTATTTCCAAAGGCTTCTGCTAGGTACAGAATGGAATAGGGTGTCAGGAAAGGTATAATATAAAAACTATTCTTTGAAAATATGGGTGGGGGGCTGCTAGGTGGTGCAGTGAATAGAGCACTGGCCCTGGAGTCAGGACCACCTGAGTTCAAATCTGACCTCAGCCACTTCACACACACACACACACACACACACACACACACACACACACACACACACCCTTGGGCAAGTCACTTAACTGCAATTGGCTTACTTTCCCTCCTCCAAAAAGCCCAAAAAGAGAAAAGGAAAAGAAAAGTATATTGGTTTGGTCTTTCAGTAGATAGTTTTGAGTCTTATTAAACTGCTGTGATAAAATGGTTATGAATCAGATGTCTGTTAGATTAAAATCTAATAAAAGAAGAAAATAATTTCTATTGAATTGAATGCCTAGAATGCTGCTGGCAATTCAAAAGCTGACATTTGGACTTTCTTTTTCTTTCCTTTAAACATGTAATTCCTGAAAAATCAAACATTTACAGTATAGTGATAATTTAGATTAGCATGTAATACCTTTGATATGTTTTTTGCAATTTATATAATTTTTAATTTATAGGAAAGTTGCACAGATGGTGTAAGAGAGTAAAGCTTAAACTTTTAAAAGATAAAATCAGTTTGTGTTTTCTATTTGATCTATTCCTGATAGTCATCAGTCATTAGAAGTTAGAGACTTTGGATTATCATCAGACAAAGTAGATTAATGTAATCAATTTTGAATAGACCACCAACCAAATAACAATTCCTTAAAATAAAAAGGAAAACCTTTCAAAATTCATACCATGACATCTAATTAGTTCTGTCAAAATTTTCCCATATGTTTTACTTTAAATATTCATTGGCTCAGTCAACAAGCTTTTATTAAGCAGTGGCCATATGACAGTCATTGACCTAAGTGCTTACAATCTCAATCCTCAAGATACTCCAAAAATCTCATGGGGAAAACCACATGCTGAGAACTATACACATAAGGTGTGTGAGTGCATGTATGTGTACATGTACAGGAAAGAAGCCACAGAAACTAAGAAATAGAGGTGAGGAAGGAGAGAATTCCAAGTTTCAGAAATAGCCATTGAAAAGGCACACAGTGGAGAGATGGGAGTGCTGTGTATGAGGAACAGTAAGAATACCAGTGTCAGGGCAGCTGGGTGGTGCAGTGAATAGAGCACTGGCCCTGGAGTCAGGAGGACCTGAGTTCAAATTTGGGCTCAGACAATTGACACCCTTACTACCTTTGTGCCCTTGGGCAAATCACTTAATCACAATTGCCTTGCCTTTCCCCCTTCAAAAAGAAAAAAAAAAAAAGAATAGCAGTGTCACTGAAATGTTGTGGACATGATAGGGAATAAAATGTAAGAAGACTGAAAAGGTAGGAAGAAGTCAGGTTTTGAAATGCTTTAAAAGCCGAACAGTGGATTCTCTATTTGATCCTGGAGGAAATAGGGAGCCATTGGAGTTTATTGAGTGGTGTTCAGCCTCTTATATAAGGTAAGAAGGTGGCATGGTCACACTTCCAGGGTTTAGGAAGCTCAGTCAGGTAGCTGATGTAGGATAGACTGGTATGGAAGAATACTTGAGAGAGGAAGATAAACCAGTAGGGATGTGCATTTAAAGTTAATGTTTTGGGTTTTTGTTTTTTTTTTTTGGCTTTCATCATAATTTTCAAATGCTTGATCAGTAAGCCAATAAGATGTCCATAATATATGGCTGGAAGTATGAATTTGATACCTAAAATTCAAATTCAGTTTGTCAAGTGCCTGTTATGTTTGAGGCATAGTGCAAGGCCTTTGAGATACAGTGGTAGTAATGAACTAGTCCCTGTCCTCAAGTGCCTTATATGGAATAATAGGATTACATATTTAAACTAGAAAGGACCCTAAGAGGCCATCTAGTCCAATCCTCTTGTTTTATAGATGAGGAAGCTAAAACTCAGAGAAGGTTATGTGATTTACCTAAAGTCACAGAGCTGATAAGTAACTGAGGAAAGTTTGAGCCTTGGTACTCTTATTTCAAATCCGCTGCTATTTCCATTGTACCACAGTTTTCCGAATTGAGGTGCCTGGAACTATTGCCATTCTTATCTCTGCCTCTTGGCTTCCCTGGCTTCTTTTGAGTCCAAGCTAAAATACCCTGTTGAGGGGGGGGGAGGGAAGGAGCCAAGATGACAGTGTAGAAGCAGTAAAGTTTCACAGCTCCCATGGAGCCACCCTAAATACCCATAAAATAAGACTCTAAACAAATTCTAGGGCTCCCAAACTCACAAAAATACAGAAAACAAATCTCGCGCTGAAGGCAACTCAGCAGGAGGGGCTCATTGAGGCAGGCTGGGAGCCGAGGCCAGCCTAAAACTGAAACCATGGCCAGACCCCAGGGTGGTCGGGAGGAGCTGACCCTCCAGAGCCACATCATGAGTCTACAGAGAGCAGATCTACAGCACTTGGAGCAATCTCCACATCTATCAAGCCAGAAAGAATAAGGATTAGATACAGGTTAGTGAAAGTGAAGCTTTCAAGCTAAATTTGGGAGAGGAAAAGCAGTTCGGCCAATCTGCCCCCAGGGCAAGGAAGCAGTGGGGGAAGGGCAGGACCTGCTGCAACCAGCAGCTGCCTCCACTGGGCTGCTTCAGAGCTCCTGGACTGCGGACCCTGTAGGGGGACTGAAACAATTGATCAAGGTCAAGGGCTCTTGTGTTGAGCTGAGCAGCCTGGATCCAGATCGTGGTCTTGGGGGGTGGTCTTGGGGCGAACTTTTAGTCGGCCAAGGCTGGTGGGGGCTGCAGCACCCCCATGGAACCTCCAGCAGCTGTGAAAACCCCAGTGCTTTGGGACAGAGCTTTCCCCCACTGGAAGCAGAGTTCCACAGACCTTAAAAAAAAAACCAACAACCAATTAATTGACTGTCCAACATAAAGAAAAGGAAGCAAAATAAGAACTGCAATAAAACACTAGAATCCTTTTTTATGGACAAAAAGGATCCAAGCATGGAATGGGAGG
>JAQQSW010017020.1:0-11548 GCA_028646575.1 Pseudocheirus occidentalis | reverse complement strand
TCTCTGTCTGTCTCTGTCTCTCTGTCTCTCTGTCTCTCTCTGTCTCTCTGTCTCTGTCTGTCTCTCTCTCTCTCCCTCTCTCCTCAGTAGTCTCATGATCTTGTGAGACAGGGTCAAGTTCTAGACCACTTTTGTGAACAGGGAAGTTGACGCACAGAGAATCGAGGGGATCTGCCCCCACTGCCCTTTGTCTGGGTCATATAGCTCTTAAGTGTCTGAGTTGGGATTTGAAACCAGGTCTCCGTGAATCAAAGTGTCCTCTCCATTCCTAGACCTCGGGAAAGGTCGGAGCCTGAGACAGCACTTTAGGGCTGACTCTTGGGGGCGTATTTTGTGCAGTCACACAACTGGAGGAGAGCTGGTCAGTGAGCTGGGCCAGGAGCACAGGTGGATGCCTTCTAATTGCCCCATGACCGGTGGGGGAGTCTTTTCTCATTACTCTCTGGGGTCTCTAGCAACAGATGATACATGATTAAAGATGGAAAAATGACTTTGCTGATGATTCAGAAGCGTCTTAATCTTGAAATTTAAAAAGATTTTGGTTTGTTTTATTTTTTTATCCCAAGTGAAACCATAGTCCTGGGTAGGGGTGGATCCCAGCCCTGCTCCCATTTTGTGAAGTGCAGAGACCCCTGGTTCTAGTTCTGCCTCTGCTACTTACTACTTGGGCGACCATGGAGAAATCACTTCTTTTGGCCTCAGGTTCCTCATCTGTACAATGAGGGAGGTAGACTAGATGGCCTTTGAGGTCCCTCCTGGAGACAGCTAGGAGACCCCTTTCTTGGCTAGGCTTGCTTTTAGAGCCTTGTATCAAGAGAAAAAGAGATGTTCTCAGGTTATATAAAGAGGAAAGATGAATGGATTTGGACTTACAGCATCTGGGTTCAGTCTTGGTCTTACTAACCACAGGGCTCTGGATATTTGGCTGCTCTTCCCTCAGTCAGTCAATACACATTTATTAGATATCTGCTGTTTGCCAGGTATGCTAAGCTCTGGGGATACAAAGAAAGGCAAAAACAGTCTTTGCCCTCAGGAGGCTTACAGTCTAACAGGGAGATAACATACCGACAACTACGTACAAACAAGATTGATATGGGATGATGTGAAGATGACCAACAGAGGGAAGGCAGTAGCATCAAGGGGGTGTGGGTGGGAAAGGCTATTTCTAGCAGGCAGAATTTGAAGGAAGCCAGCAAAGTGAGGGGGTGGAGATGGGGAGGGAGAACCTTCCAGGTGCAGAGGACTGAGCCTCAGTTTCCAAAGTGGAACGGGCTGCCTTGGGAAGTGAACCCTTTGGGGGTGGGGAGCACTTGTAGAGCACTTGTAGAGCAGACACTTGGACTGCCTGCCTTACAGCACAGTTAGGAGGAAGGCGTTTTGGAAATCCCCAAAAGGCCTGGAAATGAGGGCTCTTATTTTTCTGATAACTAAGCCCAGAGAGTCATTGGGGCAGCTGGGGTGTCAGACACAAAAGGCAGGAGATTTAAAGCCCAAGGGTCTCTTGAGGGTCGTCTATTCTAACTAGCTCAGGGCTGCAGATTTAGGAACTGAGACCCAGAGAGGTTAAAGTAGCTTGTTCAAGGGGGCACAGTTTACGAGAGTCGGAGGCATGATCCAAGCCTCCGGATCCATCCCAGTGGTTCTCTCATTGACATCCTGCCAACTCTCTGGTGTCCGTGGATTTGCTTAGGATTTCTGCATGCTCATATCCCATTACGTGCTTACTCCCCCTTAGTGGGACACGAAGGGTGTTGCCTGTTGAAACTTTCTGGTTTTGTGTCTCTCAGGTAGCAATGCCATGGGCTTCTCGGTACCCACAGAGTATTTTCTCTCTTCTGAGCTGTTAGCTGGAGGGGCTATTCCCCCAAGCAGAATTGCTGGTCAAAGTGCACAAGTCTTTTATAGCTCAGTTACACATTTGCCAGATTGTTACCAGGAAAACGTAACCAATTTATGGGCACTGCCTTTAAAGAAACAGCATAACGGCGGTTGGGACCATGAGGTTGGACTGTCTCATGAGGAGATAAAGGAGGGTGAAGGGCCGCTTGAACAGCGCTGGTATGGTGGGCAGTATCACTTCTGTTCCTTCCTTCTTTGTGACTGTTTGCATCTTTTGCCCAGCTCAGAGCACCTCTGCCAGGACCCCATCTACTTCCTCTGTAATGCAGTAATGTAGTCATGGGCTGAATAGGCTTTAGTACTTGGGATTTCATCAAGGTGGGCATCCCCTTCACAGTGGCAGATTGCAGTCCCTTTCTGCCTGCCCATCCTACAGGACTAGAGTCAATATCCTCTTGCTCTGAATATTTCATCCAACAAGCTATGAGTATTGCATGGATTCTCATGCAGCATATGGAATGTCCATTTGTAGTTCCTTTGTTAGATATAATATTGAGTGGGAGGAGCATTATTTTTCCAGGGCTCTGTCATAGAAGGCGGGCTAGCTTTTCCTACCACTCTACCCCATGCAGGTAGTGTGGAGAATCTGAATATTGAGTAGGGTGATAAAAGTTGTTATTGTTCAACTGTTTCAGTCATGTGTCTTTGCGTCCTCATTTAGGGTTTTCTTGGCAGAGATACTGGAGTGGTTTGCCATTTACTTCTCTAGCTCATTTGACAGATGAGGAAACTGAGGCAAACAGGGGTAAGTGACTTGCTCAGGGTCACACAGTCAGGCAATGTCTGAGACCAGTCCTCATATTCTACCTCAGACACTAAGGTAAAATTTTACTTCAAATGTATCTAAACCATCCTTGAGGCTTAATTGACCTGGGAACTAAAAGTCTTATCTATGACTTGGTTTCCCAGTCCTGGGTGGTAGTAGTGGGAGGCATGATTCCTCAGGCGACTAACCACACCCTTCTGATCACACTTATTTTACTAATAACAAAGGTGTCTATTAAACACTGTGCTAAGTGCTGGGGTTACAAAGAAAGGCAAGAAATTGTCCCTTGTCTTGAAGGAGTTCACAGTGGGCAGAAAGGAAAAATGTTTTTCTGATCCAATATTTTACTCTTGTTGGGAATCCTCTTCTTGTTATGGCTAAGCACATTTCTTTTTTGCTAACTGGATGGTCCTTTCATTCCAATCCTAAACTGGGACTAAGAGACCAGCCCATAAAACTGACTTTGTTTCAGTCAAGTCCTGTGTTTTCATTAGACACAGAGAACTCCAAGTGAGAAAAAACCCTCCACTGATGCAGATTCACACTCTCTGAATCTCATTGCCAAAGAGATTCACCTGGTGACACAGGGAGGTGAAGGAACTTCCCCAGAGACTCACAGTGTCAGGGGCAGGACTTCAAACCAGGTCTTCCTGGCTTTCCAGACTGACTCTTTACTCAAAAAGCCCTGCTCCTTTTCCATTATGGAAAAATAAATGTTTGATTGATGGTTTAACAAAGTACGCCATTCCCGTTACGCTCAGCCAGCCCCAATGGACCCACCTTATACTAAAGCTGTAGGTGCCATAGAGGCTATAACACCAGGCTTGGAATAAGGACAACTCCTTTTCTGTGAGATCAAATCTGACCTCAGACATTTACTATGCTGTTCATTTGCATGGACGATCTGTTCCACCAGCCTGTCCCTAACTAATGGGCACCCTCTGTCCCTTTCTGTTATGTATCTCTAGGGATTATAGAATCAGAGCTGGGAGGGGTCTCGGATCTCTTTTAAAAGATGAAGAAACAAGCAGAGAGAGGTCGAGTGACCTACCTAAAGAAACACAGGTGGCGAATGACAGATGACGTCAGATGAGATAATTATATAAACTTGGCAAACTCTGAAATACTCGATCTTATTATGGTTATCATATTTATTATTATATCTTATGTTATTATAATTGTGTATTATATATTATAATGTACATTATAAATTATAATATATTATATAATTAGAATTTGTTGTTCAGTCATTTTTTTACTCACGTCCAACTTTTCACCACTCCATTTGAGGTTTTCTTTACAAAGACATTGGAATGGTTTGTCATTTCCTTCTCCAGCTCATTTGACAGGTGAGGAAACTGGGGCAAACAGCGTGAAGTGACTTGCCCAGGGTCATACAGCTAGTAAGTGTCTGAAGTCAGATTTGAATTCATGAAGATGAGTCTTCCTGATTCCAAGCCCTGTGCTCAATCCACTGTATCACCTATTTGTCCCTATTACAATATCATTAATTATAATATTACCTTATTTTTATGTGTTGCTATTATAGCTTATTTTTTCTCATTTTTTTGGATGGAATCCAGATAGGATTAGGTCCAATACAAGTCTCTCTCCTACTATTCATTATCCTTTTTGGTCTGGTTCTGTGATTTCTAGGCTGAGCTGTTTCCCTAGGGTGCAGCCTTGGAGTTCCCCAGCATGGATCCCAATCTAACTCCTGCCACCTGTGGAAGGAAATACTTGTATGCATGCCTGCTGCCAGTGCAGATTATCAATACATCTGTGATCTATTGTCTTGGAGAGTTTCATAGAGCACTGTGCTTAGTGTGTAAAATACCCAGAGAAGTGAAATGACTTGGCTAGTGTCATGCAGCCAGGCTACATCAAAGGCAAGGCTTGATCCCACGTCTTTCTGGCACCGAGGCCAGCTCACATCAGAATGATTCTCAGTGGTTCCAAAGCCTCTTCATAGTTAAGATCCCACTTGAGCTTCATAATGATTCCTCTCATGCAAGGAAAGTATTATTAATCCCATTTTACAGATGAGCAAACTGGCTTTGCCCAGGATAGCTTGACTAGTCACCATGGAGACGAGACAAGAAGCCAGGACTCTTCATGACTGCCCTCCTCTCTTACTCTGCAGTATGAACCTCTGCTGGTTCTTTCTTCCACTTCATTAACCAAGCTTATGATGAGCTCCTGTTCCCCCACTGACCAAGCTACCATCCTCTTGTAATATATAAGTAGCCACCAATTCCCAGTCTCTCTGGAGAGGAACAAGGTAGTATTATTGCGTCCATTTTATAGATGGAGAAAACAAGGTATAGAGTTATCGCTGACCCTACTGAGCAAAGGGAGAAAGTGAGAGACTGAGAAGGGCACAGTTCAATGAGTGAGTCATGGAGCATGAACCTAGGACCCTCTCAGACTCTCATGATGTCAAGGGTCAATCTCCTTGGTGTGATCCATGCATGGTCCTCCTTGGGCAGTCTCCTCAGAATCTTCCTCCCATGAACACAACAGGAAAGCTGGGAGGGGGACCTCGGAGGCCATCATTTAGCAGAGAAGGAAATCGAAGTTAACGACCTGTTGGAGATCACACAGGTAGTTAGTGCCAGAGGAAGGATTTTAACCAGGAGACTTTGGTTCTACATCCAGAACTCTTTCCACAAGTCTGCCCTGATCACAGACACACAGAACTCAGAGGTCCCTTAGAGGATATTGCGTTCAACTTGTACCCGAATTAGGACCCACCTGACCAGGCTTTCTCCAGCCTCTGCTGGAAGGGAGGCCTCCAGGGAGGTGGAGTTTCTAGACAGCTTTCATTACCCAAGAGTGTTTCCTGACATTAAACCTAAATTGAATGTGTTTCAAAGAAATGAATAGACATTATGGTCATGAGCAGTTCATTCTAAACAGGACAAAATTAGTACAAAAACATGTATACTTTGCATAGGGCACTGGATTTGGAGTCAAGAGGACCTTTGTTCCAATCTTGTCTCAGACACTTACTAATAGTATGACTCTGGGCAAGTCACCTAAGCCTCAGGCTTCTCATCTCTAAAATGAGAAGGTTGCCTACCTAGCCCCTAGCTGTGATCCCATGATGTTTTCTGTGTAATCTTGGATGATTCATTAAATCTCCCTGGGCCTCAGTTTCCACATCGGTAAAATGGGCTTAGACTGATTGATCTCTGAGTTCTCTTCACCTCCAGATTGATGATTCCATACTGTATCCCTCTCTCTCTCAGTATCCCCCCCCCCCCCCATTACGGTATAAGCTCTTTGAGGGAGGAGCTGTTTGGGGGTAGGTTTCTTTTTAGATTATCTATTTCTTTTATATTAATTTTATTGATGCTTTCTTGTTTTTTTTTACCTTCTAGGAATCTTCCCCTCTTCCTCATAACCTTGGAATTTAATTCTCCCTAATAACAAAAACAAAAACAAAAAACCCTACAATTGAGCCCAAACTCTTGATACAGTGATCTCATCTGCCAATGTATACCCTGTTCTGTCCTAGTAGCCCCCACTTCTGCTGAGAGGAAAAAGATATACTTCCTTATCTGTCCTCAGACACTGTTGGCGGTTTTTCAGTCTCTCAGAATTTAGCCTCCAGGAACTATTTTTGTTTTTAATTTTGTGTTACCCAAATCTAGCCAATGCTTTGCTGTAACAGGTATTTAATATGTAATTTTATGTTATTATCACATATTCATATTATATTAATATATGATGTAATATGCATTGCAACTCTGTGAAGACTACCATGACACATAGCCTTCAAAACTTTGTAGCATTCCTCCCTATTGGGTGCACATTGACCATGCCAAGGGGACAGACCCTTGAGGTCTTAAGAATCTGAGAGGGCCGTGAGTTCATGGCTCCATGACTCACCCATTGAATTGTTCCCCTTCCCAGCTTTTCAGTTTCTCCCTCTGCCAAAGAGGGTTAATGATAACTCTATACCTTGGTTTCTCCATCTATAAAATGGGGGCAGTTGGGAGTTGGTGCCTACCTACGTGTTAGAAGGCTGGGTTGAACACCTCTGCTGGAAGGCCTCATTGACTGGGACCCTGTGATTAGGCTGCCAATGACCCACGAAATTCTTGTTTGGAATATGTGCAGGGCTGATCCTCAGCTGTAAAGAAATCCCATAAACCCAATCAATACAGAAACATAAAAGAGACACTTTCTCTAAAGAAGTGATCTTCCAAGGGACCCTGCACAGGAAGAGGAGGGAGAAAGGCGGAAGGGAGCAACATCTCAGCTTGGATATAGAAGGGCTTGCTTTTTAGGAACTGGAATGTCCACAGGTAAGGTGTATCATCTGGGGTGCAAAATATGGGGTGCTAAACATTCATAGCTGTCTGGATGCCATTGGGTAGAGGCCTCATATTATCAGGAGCACTTTGAGGTGCACAGAGATATTCCCATACTTTCTCCTTCTAGGTCATAGCGGTCATTATAGGGCTTTGTTGAATTAGAACAGAAACCCAGAGGCCTACTCCCCAGACATTAAATTTCCCTGGGCCCCAGTTTCCACATCTGTAAAATGGGCTTAGACTTAGATTGATCTCTGAGTTCTCTTCAGCTCCTGATTGATGATTCCATGTTGTATCCCTCTTTCCTTTAGTACCTCCACCCCCATTACAGTATAAGTTCTTTGAAGGAAGAGCTGAGGGAGGAAACCTAAGCCCAGACTGGTCAAAGGCTTATGATCAAACCCGGCAGGAGAGTCAGATGCTCCTTCTCTTCTTTGAAAAGGTGAGAGAATGGATGCAGAACATCACACACACCAACCGGCACGTTGGTGAGTTCTCCTGAATCGTTCCCATCCATCTACCTAACATATACACATCCTTTGGCATTCTGTTGCTCTACTTTGGAAAACTATTACTAAGAATTAAAAATAAAGAAGAGTAAATTGGCAGTTGGGCTTCAGATACAGACTTCAAATCAAATATTTTGTTCACTGTGTCATGACCTTTCAAATGACCCGGTGAAGGACGCAGTAAGTGGTAGAATGAAAGACAAGGTCCCATTGACCTTGGAGTCTGGGTTCAAATCCTACATTTGACACTTGTGTGACCTTGGTCAAGCCACTCCCCAGGCCTCTATTTATTTCCTCATTTGTAAAGTAAGGGGATAGTAAACCAGAGGATCTTCGAGGTGCCTTCCATCTTCAGATCTGTGCTCCTATGTACTATTGTCACCATTTTATTTTTGCATTTTTGATTTGTTATTTATTTATTTAACAGTCTTTTCTTTTTTAGTTTTTTTTGTTTAAAATTCTTCCCCTCCTTCCTATCCCTCCCTAATCCATCCACTAAGAAGGCAAAAAATATGATATCAATCATACATGTAAAATCACACAAAACATATTTTACACATTGACCATATTGCAAAACAAAAAAGCAAAACAAGAATAAAGAGAGAAAAATTATACTTTAGTTTGCTTTCAGAGTTTATCAGTTCTGTCTGGAAATGGATAGTTTCTTTGGAATTGTCTCGGATCATTGAATTGATCAGAGTAGCCAAGTCTTTCACAATGGATCATTATAGCATTGCTGTGCAAAATGATCTCCTGGTTTCTTCTCACTTCACTTTGCATTAGTTCATATAGATCTTGTCATGTTTTTCTGGAACCACCTCCATCATAAATTCTTGTAGCGCAATAGTATTGCATTACAATCATATGCCACAACTTGTTCAGCCATTCCACAATCAATAAGCATCCCCCCCCCTGATTTCCAATTCTTTGCCACCACAAAAAGAGCTGCTATAAATATTTTTTTGGACATGTGAATCCTTTTTCTTTGATCTCTTTGGGATATAGACCCTGTAGTGGTATTACTGGGTCAAAAGGTCACAGTTTTATAACCCTTTGGACCATTTCACTACTCCACTAACAATTCATTAATATATTTATTTTCCCTCATCCCTTCCAACATGTGCCATTTCTGATGGGTGCAAGGTAGTACCTCAGAGTTGTTTTAATTTGCATTTCTCTAATCGGTAGTGATTTAGAGCATTTTAAAAATATAAATATAGATACATTATATTTTTTCCTCTGATACTGCCTGTTTATATCTTTTGATCATTTATGAATTGGGGAATGGCTCTTATTTTTATAAATTTGACTTAAAGCCCTATATATTTTAGAAATGAAGGCTTTATCAGCAAAACTTGCTATAAGAATTTTTTGTATTACTTCATTGTCAGTAGTACCTTTGAGTACAATGTAGTTTCCCTGATTATCTCTTTCAGTTAGATCTATTTTGACTTTTAGTTTGTCTGAGATCATGGTTGCCACATCTGTGTTCTTAACTTCCACTGAAGCATAATAGACTCCGTTCCAACCCTTTGTTTTAACTCTGTGTGTCTTTCTATCCTGTGTGTCTCATATACAATTTGTTCGCTTCTGGTTTCTAATTCATTCTGTTATCTGCTTCCATTCTATGAGTTAGCTTGTCTCAGTCACATTCACATTTGGTCACTCTGTGCATTTCCCCCCAGCCCATTGTTCTCTCTTTCTCTCTCTCTCTCCTAAAAAGTCTGTCTTGTTTCTGATCAATGCTTCCCCCAATCCTTCCTCCCTCTTATTATCCTCCCTCCCCCAGTCTCTTATTCCCTTTACCTACTATCTCCCTATTGGGTAAGATAGAGGTTTTATACTCAAGTGAGAGTGTATATTTATTCTTTTCTCTTTTGAACCAATTCCAATGAGAGCGAGGTTCCAGCAGTGCCTGCTCCTCACCACTTCCCCCTCCACTATAGAAGCTCTTTCTTATGTCTCTTTTATGTGAGAAAATTCACCCAGTTCTCCTCCCTTCCCTCTTCTCTCAGTGCATCCCTCTTTCTCACCCCTACATTCTTTTTTTGGAGCTCATTACAACATAATTGACTCATATCCATACCTTGTGTCTAGGCAGACTTTCTAACTGCCCTAATAATTATAAAGTTCTTTGGAGTTACATGCATCATCTTCTCCATATAGGAATGTACACAGTTTAACTCCACTGAGTGCCTTATGATTACTCTTTTTCTTGGTTGTAATCTTAGCTCTTTTGCCTTCTGGAATATCATATTCCAAATCTTCTGCTCCTTTATTGTGTGAAGCTGCTAAATCTTGTGTGTTCCTGACTATGGCTCCATGATATTTGAATTGTTTCCTTCTGGCTACTTGCAAGATTTTCTCCTTGCCCTGGGAGTTCTGGAATTTGGCTATAATATCCCCAGGAATTTTAGTTTTGAGATCTCTTTCAAGTGATGAATGGTGAATTCTTTCAGTTTCTATTTTACCTTTTGGTTCTAGAATATTGGGGGCAGTTTTCCTAAATAATTTCTTGAGATATGATGTCTAGGTCTTTTTTTTATCATGACTTTCATGTAGTCTAAAAATTCTTAAATTATCTCTCTTGATGTATTTTCCAGGTCATTTGTTTATCCAATAAGATATTTTGCATTTATTTCTGTGGTTTTTTTCATGCTTTTGACTTTGTTTTATTGTTTCTTGTAGTCTCATGGAGTCATTAACTTCCACTTGCCCAATTCAAATTTTTAAGGAATTATTTACTTCCATGAACTTTGTACCTCTTTTTCCATTTGGCCTATTCTACTTTTGAAAAAGTTCTTTTCTTCGGTGAATTTTTGTGCTTCTTTTACCATTAAGGTGCTATTTTCTTCAGTAGTTTTTGTGCTATGTAAATTTGGGCTATTATTATTCATTCAAGGATGAGGAAGCATTAGATTGGGACATAAGTGAATTCATTAGTAACAATCACGGTCAAATAAATAGTTTTGTTACATTTGGCTTTGGTGCAGATCTATGAATTCATTTGGTGTGAGGAAGTCTTGGTGTGGAAGTTTCCTTCATGGGTATGGATGGGCAATTTCTCTGTAACTTCCAGCCTTGGAGGGCTGTTTGGGGGGCACTTAGGGCACTTATATGACTTGCTTGTGGTCACATGCCAGCAAGTGACAAAGGCAGGGCATGAATCCAGCTCTTCCTAATTATGAGGTCAGCTCTTTGTCCATTGTGATGTATTATTTTTTTTTAGAAATATAAAAAATTCAAATCAGCTACTTTAAAATGAAAATTAAGGCACATAAAACTTTATTCAATTAGTAGGACAAATAAAATACTTCTGTTTTCAAATGAGGTTGTTATAGGTGAGAGGGAAGGACTTGGAAGAAGGAATGAGGGTAGGAAAATGGACAAGCGAAATATTTTAGAGTGATCCTCATTCATGCATTGAGGGGTTTGTGGGACAGTGCCATTGACATAATTTTTTTCCTAAGGATTTCATTGGTCTAGGAAGTTTCCCATGGGAAACACCTTAAATCAAAGTGGTTGAGTTCCTCCTATGTAATAGTCATAGAGAGTTACTTGGACCTTGTGAGGATAAATAACTTTTTCTAGAAACTCATAACCATTTTGGGTCAGACGGCAACTGAACCCATGTTTTTCTGATTCTGAGGCCAGCTTGCTTTTCAAAACAGCATACTGCTTCCCTTGACATTGTTGGGAACTATATTCACTGAGAACAGAAGAGGAGGAAAGGAAAAGGTATAGAAAGAGAGAGAGACCAGAGAAAGGCATGTGTATAATGGTTCTGAAGAGAGTGTCAAAGGTCATACCTTGCATTGGACCATAGAGTCTGACTTTTGAAATACTGATTAGTTAACGAGTTATTGTTCACAGTCATTTTTCTGCTGTCATCTTAACATTTGGTAACTCAGCTTTCCTTCTCTCCAAAGAAAGGTAAATTTTGATGGCCAGAAGCTGCCCACTTAACTTGGGGTTTACTGGCTAAATTCCTTCCTTCCTTCCTTCCTTCCTTCCTTCCTTCCTTCCTTCCTTCCTTCCTTCCTTCCTTCCTT
>JAQQSW010017019.1:0-11548 GCA_028646575.1 Pseudocheirus occidentalis | reverse complement strand
CAAAGGCTTTTTCTGCATCTATTTAAACAATCATATGGTTTCTGCTAGTTTTATTGTTGATATGATCAATGATACTGATGGTTTTCCTAATACTGAACCATCCTTGCATTTCTGGAATAAATCCAACCTGGTCAAAATGTATTATTCTAGTTATAAGTTGCTGTAGTCTTTTTGCTAATACTTTATTTAAGATTTTTGCATCTACATTCATGAGGGAGACTGGTCTATAATTTTCTTTTTCCGTTTTGTCTCTCCCTGATTTAGGTATCATATTTGTGTCATAGAAAGAATTAGGAAGGACTCCTTCCTCACAAATTTTCCCGAATAGTTTGTAGAGTATTGGAATCAATTGATCTTTAAATGTTTGATAGAATTCACTATCTACTCCCTTTGAGAAAACATTAAGGTTTTAGGATCCAAATGACACGGTTCCGTTTGATGAGGTGTAGGCTCTGGGACCTCCCCCACCCCCTTGAGCTCTCCTAGAATCTTTAGGGAGCCCCTTGAGGTCTGATTGAATCTTCCCACTTCCGGAGACATTTGCAGAGGCCATAAGTATTTCATTGTGGCTGGGCCCAAACCTCTGTTACTAGCCTGGCCCTCCATTGTCCATCTGCTTCCCACCCTGGAGCCTATCAAAATATCAATCCACTCTTGCATTGACCTCATTAACTCCACCTGAAGTCCCTTCCCAAACTCATTAGTGGAGTCAGACCTCATTGGCTCCTCCTGAAGACCCTCCCCAGGCTCCTCCTCTGAACCACCCCTAGATTCCTGTGTATACAAGACCCCATCTTCCCTCCATCTTTGTGAGAGTGGAATGGCTTGGCACAGACTTGCTCTGTGTGAAAGCTCCATAGAACAACCTAGCATAGACTGGCTCCCTAGGAGTCTACCTCATATGGTGAACTTGAACTTTCAATAAACTTTACTTTTCCTTGGCTGAGAAGACTTGAGTCGAATTCTTTCGGCAGGACCCGGCATGTTGGTATTTTGGGGTCTCAGGCAGCCCTAACCCTCTTTGGGTACCCTCTTCACACTGACATTTATTATGAAAAGAGATCATTATAGCAATATGGGCGTGTCTCTACTTGTTCCATTTACTATGTGTTTGCTGACTTGATTTGTCCATGAATTCTCTTAGGATGGTATGGCTTAGTTGGGTCTCATTCCAGACTTTCCGTGAACTTTTTTTCTCTTCCTTGCTTTTGTTGTTTTAGCAGATGATGCCACTCATAATCTCCCAAACTATTCCATGGTGTTTTATGTACTAGAAATTCTACAACAAAAGTTCAAAGTTACCTTGTCTATTACCTCTGTCTGATTTACAAGGAGGTACAGTGTTTGCTAGCTAAGAAGATTTGGGGGCACTTTTGATCTCCTTTTTTCAACTACTTTACTTATAGACTAGTGAGAAAACTCACCACTATAAATATCATGTACAGGCCTACCTAGGAGATATTATAGGTTTGGTTCTAGACCACCTCAATAAAGCCAATATCACCATAGTGATGTGAATTTTTTTGTTTCCCAGTACACAGAAAAGTTATGTTTACCGCTACAATGTAGTCTATTAAGTGTGAAATGGTATTATGTCTTTAAAAATCTACATGCCTTAATTTAAAAATACCTTGTTGCTAAAAAATCCCAACTGTCATCTGAGCCTTCAGCAAGTCATAATCTTTTTACTGGTAGAAGGTCTTGCCTTAATATTGATGGCAACTGACTGATCAAGGTGGTGCTTACTGAAGGTTGGGGTGGCTGTGTTAATTTCTTAAAATAAGACAAACAATGAAGTTTGCCACATTGACTGACTCTTCCACGGAAGATTTTGTACTACAGCACACAATGCTGCTTGAAAGCATTTTACTCACAGTGTAAGTTTTTTTCAGAATTAGAATCAATCTTATCAAACACTGACACTGCTTTATCAACTAAGTTTATGTAATATTCTTCAATATTTTTGTGTCTCAGTGAATAGGGAGGCCCAGGGAGAGGGAGACAGACAGGAGAACAACTGGTCAGTGGAGCAGTCAGAACGCACACAGCATTTATCAATTAAGTTTGCTGTTTTATGTGGAAGCAGTTGGCTGCTCCCTAAAACAATTACAATGTAAAATCAAAGATCACTGATCATAGATTACCGTAACAGATATGATAATAATGAAAAAGCTTGAAATATTGCAAGAATTACCAAAATGTAATACAAAGTTATGACATGAACACATGCTAAAAAAATGTCACTGATACATTTGCTCCATGTAGGGCTGTCACGAGCCTTCAATTTGTAAAAATCAATTAATTAATTAATTAAAAAAAAACACCTGTAAGGTACAATAAAGTGAAATTCAATAAAATGAGCTCTGTTTGTAAGATGAATATCATGAATACTTTAAGAACAATCAAAAGGTCCTAGACATGTAGAGCAGTAAAAAAATCAGTGAAGTAAAAATGACTGCTTTTTAACAGAAAGACATTAACAAAAGGACACAGACAAGCAGATCAGCATTGGCACTACTGTATTAAACTTAATATATACTATTAAAAATTGTACAATACTTAAGAGAGAGCTGTGGTTTCAAATAAGAGCCTCTTTTTCTGTTCTTTTTATATGAAAATGGTCATGTTTGTTGTAGTTCTTACTGCTAGCACTTAGAATTCTTACCTTCCTTCAAGGTTCAACTCAAAGCTATGGCAAACCTTTCATATTAAAAATTAACAGTTTCAAAATTTTCAAGAAATAAAATGTCTCTTGATAGGGAATGACTAGCAAATGACATTATAGTTACATCAGAATCAGGTCTTGACCATTTAGAATAAAGGTAAAAATCAATCACAAATTAGAAAAAAAGATAATTGTAAGAAAATGCTATTCCATGATGATCACTTCAACCTGATCTAGTCAAACAATCTGCTACCAATGGAAATGGGAAAAAAAGATATTCACCTATAAGCTATAATCATTTCCTACAGAAATCTACAAAAAATAAGAATTCAATACACATTTGAGTTAAAAGCATATGCTATCTTTTAGGACTATTTTGAATCAACTCCCTATCATATGAATTCTCTCTTTCAGCAACTCATTAAACCTAGCTTCATTTTTCTCATCTGCAAAACAAGGGGGTTGGATCAAATTATCTCTAAGGTCCTTAGCAGTCCTAAAAATTCCACGATTCTATGTTAGGAATGTGGGAGGAGGGGAGGTATATGTGCGTACATGACAATTTAGAGAAGACTGCAGCTCTCTTCCATGTATGTAGACTTCTAGGGATGGATGACATCATAGATGTCAGTTCATGTGATTTTATGGTTGCCTCCCCCACCCCACCCTAAAAAAGACTGAAATAGAAAAAGTAAAACCACAATGACCAAAAAGGAGAATATTGTATTAATGAATCTCCTTAATTGAAGTCCACTCCCCTCATTCTCCTACCAAAACAAAAGTCATTTGGTCACTGGGGGGTCACAGGATCACAAAGTTGCTTCTGTCAGTGATGAGAAGATTCTTTGTGGAAAAAAAAAAACATTCCAGAAGTAATAAGTGTGTAGGCAGCTCTTATTCCCCTGACAATTCATTCCAAAAGGAAAAAAAACCCTATGCAACATGGAAGCATTATTTGATTTTATGAGACTTCCGAAGGACAACAAGCTACATATAGAAAAGTTCCACTTAAATCTCCCCAATCTATTTCTGTTTTCTAAATATGGGCTCTTGAAGATACCAGGCTCTTTGGATTTTCTCTTATATTTAAGAGTAGAATTAGTCATTCAGATTAATTAATTGCAGAGGAAACAGTTCAGAAAATACTCTGTAAGCACATTCAGTTTTTTTTTCTAGTAAGGTGAGTACACAGTCACAGTTATATCCATTCCATCAGCTGCTTTTTTTTTTTAAACATCCATGCTCTGGAAAATTAAAATTTAAAAGGTTATAGGATCATCATTATTTAGAATAAGTGCTATTTTAAACATGCAGAACATTGGTGTTTGGCAGGAAGCCAACAGTCAAAGGGACAGAAAGATACACACACTGAAAAAAATTCTTAATTTTTTTCATAATGATGTGTAATATAGAAACCCTGTTCATCACTCTTTGATTTTTTTTTTCTTCAGAAGTTATTTTACTCCCTGGGTGGCAATTAAAGAATCATTGAATCCTTAGGGTGTCATACTTATAGTTAAAAATCATTAATCATGTTTCACAAATCCAAACTAATACCCCAATGTGTAATAAATATCAGAAGAACATATATGTAGAGGAAAAAAAATTTCTAAGAGAAACCAAGCATTCATGACTTGGGCTGCTAACAAGAATACCTGTGCTCTATGTGTAACTTAACATAAAAAAGTGCTGATTTCACAGACCTTAGGACTAGACAAGACCTTTGTTGTTGTTATGTCCAGCTCTACATGATCCTACAGATAAGGCCCATGGTGTTTTCTTGGCAAAGATACTGGAAGAGTTTGCTATTTTCTTTTCCAGTGTTCCCATTTTACAGATTAGGAAGCAAGGCAAATAGGGGTTAAGTGACTTGCCCAGGGTCACCCAGCTAGTAAGGATCTGAGACTGGGATTGAACTCAGATTTTCCTGACTCCAGGCTGGATCCTCTATCCACTTTCCACCTGCCCCTTAGGAATCATCTATTCCAACCATTTCATCTTGCACAGGAAGAATCTGAGCCCTACTACCAACATTCTTTTAATCACTCAATTTCACGACCTCAGACCCATACTGGATGCATTTCTCTTCCTCACCAACATATCCAATCACTTAAAAAATCTCAACAATTCTATCTTCCAAATATCTCATGTCCCTTCCCTTCTTTCCACTCACATAGCCACCGTCCTATGTCACACCCTAATCACTTCTCACTTGAACTATTTTAATGGCCTCCTCCCTAATCACTCTGATTTCAGTGCCCCCCTCTTCCAATCTATCCTTTACACAGGGGCCAACATACTCTTCCCCATGAACAGCTCTGACCATATCACTCCCCCGCTCAAGCAGCTTCAGTGGCTCCCTGATGCCTTTGGGATAAGATGCCACTTCCTTAGGTTGGCCTATAAGTTCCTTTACAGCCTGGCTCCAGACAACTGAAGATTCGTTCCTTATTTTTCCCTCCATGTGTTCTTCATTCCCTCCAAGCTCACTTCCTTGCTGCTCCTCAAAGTCAGCATTCAACCCCCTCCCCCCCCCCCCCCACTACAGGCTATATCCCTCATACGTGTAACACTCCCCTCTCACTGCTACCTCTTAGAATCCTTACCTCCCTTCAAGGCTTAACTCAAGGCTATGGCAAGCCTTTCTTGATCCCCTTACTGTTATAACCGCTGCTACCACGGCTGTTGCTACTGTTAGTAATAATTATAATAGCAATAATGACTAACAGTTATGTAGAACTTTACTGTTTCTAAAACCTTTACATACATTACCTCACTTGATCCTCGTAACAACTTTGTAAGAAAAGTTAAGTGACTTGTCCAAAGTCACACAGCTAGTGAGTGTCTGTATGAACTTCAAGTTCCACTTTCTGCATTAAACCATCCTAGAATTCTGGACCTCCTCAAATTAGAGATTTCCTTAATTGTATGCATGTACATAATAAGCTCTCCAAGGTCTAGGAATGGATTTCACTCCTTGCTACCCCTCCCCCCTCTTTCATCTTCATACCCCCTGCACCTTGGAATGGTGCCTTACGTATTGAACTGAATTAAATGAGACCTGCCCGAGGCCATACAGGTAGTAAACTTCAAAGTTAGGATTCTGACCTGAGGGGAGTGTGCCCACTCCACCATGCCACCTACTGGAAGATAGGAATACTAACTTTGCTAGTAGAACTACTTATGGAAAGGGGATAGCTACATACAATACATAGATCGCATGTTTTTGTTGGGCCCACATAAAAGATATGACCAAGCACAGGTTTTTCATGTGTGTTCCTTGTGAAACTGGCTTTTTGGTTGGTATTTAATTTCATGTTATTTTATGATGAGGAGATTAGTGTTAAGTCTATGTGAAAATATTTTCTGTATGGGAAAAAAATCAGTTTTGTACTTCAAAAGAAAAGAGCTAACAAAGTTTTTATTTTTGCCTCTAGGTTTGATGAAAATAAAAAGCAGGCTTTACAAGCAGATACTCCCCTTTCGTCAGTAAGGGGGAAATGCTTGGGCAATCAAGAAAAAACCCACTAAAAATGTTTTGTTTTGTTTTTTACTTTCTGGAATTTTACTGTTTGTTATATGAGTTTCTCCAAAAATCAAATTTTCAAACGCTTTTGATTTGTTGGTTTGTTTGTTCCTGAGAAAACCCCATACAAGCCACTGTAACTACCATTTAACCGACAATATGCCCTCTGCCTCAGCCCTATGAATCTGACCTTTGCCAAACCCAAATCCTCATTCTTATGAAAGAAGTTAATTTGATCCGATAAATGATGCCTCCAGACTAGTTAGGAGCAGATTGTACCCGACCACATGCCACACCTTTTAGGCAGTGGGTAAAGAGAGCCTGCTTCAGTTTACAGACTTTGTTTTTACTCTTCTTTCTTAGACTCTAAATTTAGAACTAATGACTTCTCAATGGACTTGTACTTAGTTGAAAAAGAGCAAGGGACTTACCCTGAATTTTCAATCACTTTAACATTCTTCTAAGGCAACAAGTTTGGACAAGTCACAGATGAAGCTCGCTCAGTTAAGGAGTACATATTTCTCCTTTTTCTTCTTTAGTCCTTTGAACCGGGGCTTTGAGCATTTCTAAGCATTTGAAGTTGATGTCGATTACAAAACATCAAGAGAAAACAGCTGGTGAACTAGAAGTTCAAGGACCTAGTAATTTTAAAGATTGGTTTTGCAGAATGCCTTTGTTCAGGCCTAGTTTATCTATACTTTTCTTTAAAGGAGATGTGTAGCAGAATCCTGAGCTCTGGACAATGAGCTAGTCTTTTCACAACTAGCCCCAGATTTTATGAAGCATCAAAGTCATCTTTAAATATGAGCTTTTGTAGTTAAAAAGCTTAAAACATTAAACTGCTTTTCAATTAGTATGGGAGACTTTATTACAAAAGGAAATTAAATTATCTGTGTGTCACTGAATTACAAGAATTGCTATAATTAAATGAATACCAAGCGATAAATTAAAGGTTAAAAAAAACCTAATCATTATCTTCTGGTTTTAATACATGGAAAGGACATTGTGACGGGACTTAATCAATCAACAAGTATTTACTAAAGACCTACTATTTGTGCCAAGCATTGAGGATAAGAAGACAAAAGTGAAGCAATTCCTGCTCATAAGGAGTTTACATTCTAATAAGGAAATAACATATACTATATGTGTGCATAATATATGCGTTGTATAATACATATTATATAGATTAATATTCTAGTATATATTCTAGTAGGGGATAACATACTATATAAATGTATAATATATACATTATATTATTAATATTACATAGTTCATTCTACATATATAGTATGTTATGCCCCATTAGAATTATATCTAAACATATGTATGTATATAAGTATATATTGTATGTCTATATATATGTAGATATACATGGAGAGATACACACACACACACACACACACACACACATGCAATGAATTCAAAACTAATTGTTCCAATATATCTGTAAAGTCTGAAAATTTCAGTGGGTAAACCAAAGAGGAAAGCAAAGGAACATGGTAGGTAGTAAAGAGGCTATAATATATCCCCAATTTAAAAAAAAGTATAAGAGAAACACATTAAATTATGTCACCCAACATCAAATATGACCAGGAAAAGAGGTGGACCAGTCATATAGCCAAGAGTGAGAGATCAATAATAGTCAGGCCCCATGGTGTCAAACTCAAATAGAAACAGATCTCTGCCAACTCTTGTGGACCTAAAAAGCCACAAATTAGCATTATCTATGTTGTACTGTATTTTTGGAAGAAGTCTAATGTTTTAAGTTTTGTAACTACAAAGACCTACATCTAAAGATGACTTTGATGCTTCATGAAATTTGGGGCTAATTATGAAAAGACTAGCTCATTGTCCAGAGCTCAGGGTTCTGCTAAACATCTCCCTTAAGGAAAAGTATAGATAAACTACATCTGAACAAAGGCATTTTGCAAAATCAATCTTTAAAAGTATCAGGTCCTTGAACTTTCATCTCACCAGCTGTTTTCTCTTGATGTTTTATAGTCTACATCAACTTCAGACAGAGGTTTTGGAGGGAGTAGGTGGAGGGATGATAAGGGGAGGGAGGGCTCTTGAACTGAGTTTTGAAGGAAACCATGGATTCCAAGAGATGGAAGTGACACGTAGAACAGCCAATACAAAGGCACAGAGGTGGAAGATGGAAGGAAGATACAAAGGAAGAGGTGGAAGGCAGTGTTACAAGTGAGGAAGAGTAAGTAAACCTGGATGGCTAGACCCTAGAGTAAGTGCATGGGAGTAGTAGGTAAGAAGACTGGAAAGGTAGAAAGGGACCAGATTGGGAAAAGCTTTTGTCCAGATGAGTCAGAAGCTTCCGAACAAATGAGTTGCTATGTTGCTATGTGTCAATAATCAGATCAGCCCATCAGTGTTTAATTTACCTATGTGCAGAATGGAAGGACAGGGCAGCCCCTCTTTATTCTCCTATGTGTATGTTTATGTTTACAGTAGTTATTTTTATTATGTAAAACAATGTGCCCTTTATGTTATTATACATTGGAGGCGTCACTTGATATGGAATTTATTTAATTTGGAAAATAATGAGCCAGTTTAGAAAAAGATCCTAGAATATTGGTTTAATAGAAAAGGCCCTGAATTCTAATCCTGACCCAGCCACTTCACACCTTTGTTTTTTGTTGTAGCTCTGTCATTTTTTCAGTCACTTTTCATAACCTCATTTAGGGTTTTCTTGGCAGAGATACAGGAACAGTTTGCCATTTCTTTCTCCAGTTCTTTTATAGATGAGGAAACTGGATTTAAATGACTTGCCCAGGATCACACAATAAGTATCTGAGGCCAGATTTAAACTCAAGAAAATGAGTCTTCCTGACTCCAGGCCTGGCATTCTATCTATCTGCTGCACCACCTAGCCACCCTCACTTCACCTCCCTAACCAGTCATTTACCAAATCCCAGCATCTCTGATCTATCTCTGATCTAATTTCTTCCATGTATGTACTTCCTCCACTGATGCAGATTGTACCAAGATGCAGGGCGGTAGGTTGGGTAGAGTGTTGAGGCTTGAGTCAGGAAGATTTGGATTCAGGAAGATTTGAGTCAGGAAGATTTGAGTACCTCTGATACTCAAAACACACTCCCAAGGCAAGACATTTAACATCTGTGAGTCTCAGGTTCCTCTTCTGGAAAATGAGAGATTTGGGCTAGAACTCTGAGGACCCTTCCAATCTCAGTCTATGATTCTCTGGTAGCCCCTATAACTTCAAAAGAAGGCTTCAAAGATTGTTGTGGCTAAAAAAGTAAATAAATAAAAATCCACTATATTCTGTGAAAAATCTGGTGCTGAATGAGCCTCTCTACATTTAGCTAAGTTCGTCTTTAGATAACAAACACACAGTATATTATTACCAAGCCCATATTCAAATTCTTTCTAGCTGAGCAATAGAATTTTCTGGAGCTCAGCTACAAAGAATTCTAGGGCAGGAAGAATTCTGTTCTTGCACAACCTTTGAGAGCCCAAAGTCATGTCTATATCATGATGATGCCTTAGAAGAAAATTTATGGGAGAATGACCTAGTAGATCTTGGAATCTTAGTTTTCTCTTCTGTAAATTGAGGGATCGATTGGATGTTCTTTACATTCTCTCCCAAATCTCAATTTCCTAGGATTCTGGCATTCATTTTTTTACACTTTATTGTAACATATAGAATAATTAATAGTGAGCAAGTTGCACAAAATAGATTTCTCATCAGCAGCTGAAGTAAAAGACTTTTAGTTCTCAATCCCTTCCTGAACTAGAATTGTGTTCCTTACACAGACCCCACCAGCATGTTGGTCAATGCAAAGGCATCATCTGAATGTGAAGGCCAAGGTGAAACATTGACCTATCTGCAGCCCACCTTTCACATTTGTCCATACTTTCAGAAAAAGACCTTGGAGGGACAGAAAAGGGAACTGGATGAAAGAAAGTTAGATGTTGGTGACTCCAAAGTCCAGGCCTGAGAGAAATACATGAGAAATGTTTTATACAGAAGGCTCAAGAGCATAAAATAGGTGATAATGTAATTGAATTCAGTTATACACATTAAGCACCTACTATGTGCTAGGCACTGTGACAGGAAAAAGATAAAAGTGAAATTTTTCATACCCTAAAGGAGCTTACTTTTTATTGATAGGAACAATACATACATAGGAAATGAAATCTAAAATATATATACCAACTAATTTGGGTGGGAAGGGCACCAGCATGGGGGCATCAGGCTAGTTTTTTTTTTCATATGTGTTGACTCTTGAACTGAGTTTTGAAGCCAAGGATTTCATGAGATTCCATGAAATAGAAGTGAGAACAAAGTATACTCCAGCCATAGGGAGCACTCTCTTCAAAGTCACAGAAATGCCATATGGAAAGAGATGTAACTCCAATGACCAGCAAAACAATTTGGTTGGAACATAGAGTGCTTGAAAAAGAATAATGTACAGTAAGCCTGGAAAGGTAAATTGATGCCAGATTCCAAAGAATTTTAAAATGCAAACAGAGAAGTTCCTATTTTTTCCTATAGGCACAAGGGAGTCATTGGAGCAGGGAAGAGATGTAGTCAGAACTATGCAACTATGACCCCATTAGTAGTGGAAGAAAGGCAGCTCCAAGGCAGGAGGACATCACAATTTTCCTGTATAATCATGTATCTTGATTTTCACCATTAAAACCATAAGCCTGTTAATTTTATCTCCCAGGGTGTAAAGCCAATCAGCAGCAGATTTCTGAGAGAATGCTACTGTGAGGAGCTTTTAAGATTCGGATTACACAGTATTAGTGAACACTCTGTTTATTCCATTACAAATCTTCATTCAGTACAATGTTCACCGTTTTAACAGTTCACAATATTATATACAATTTTCAGAACAAGGAAAGTCTCTATATTATATCTTATTTCAGAAAGACACAATATTTAGAACAAGGAACAAAAGAAGAATCAGCTGGTTTCCCTAAGGGAGAAACCAGCTTAACACTTAAAGATTCAATCAATCTAATCAGAGATCCAATCACTCACTTAACAAAGGAATGACCTAGTTTCCCTACAAGGGAGTTTATTCAATTAACAATTCACAATATACTGATCTGCCACTCCTGTGGTAACCATTAACTTTAGTTTCCAATTAAAGTTCTTAGAAGGCCACACAAATCCTTCCACCCCTCGATTTCCAACAAACCTCAGTTTAGTCCAAGGGGAAGCCTTTTCTTCATTTTGACTTTGGGTGGTCTCTCTGATTCCCTGGATCCTCTTCCCTGGTCCCAGCTCCCTCCTGAATCTGCCAGACAATCACCTAGATTCAGGAGCTGAAAGCCGCCAGGCTCTTGTCCAGTCCTCAGAGATGAACAGTTCC
>JAQQSW010017018.1:0-11548 GCA_028646575.1 Pseudocheirus occidentalis | reverse complement strand
TGAGAAACCAAGATACTATTAAACTGTTACAAAAAAACGAAAAAATAGAAAGCAATGTGAAATATCTCCTTGAAATAAACCACTGACCTGGAAAATAGATCCAGGAGAGACAATTTGAAAATTATTGGTCTACCTGAAACCCATGACCAGAAGAAGAACTTGGAAAGCATCCTTCAAGAGATCTTCAAAGAAAATTGGCCTGATGTTTTAGAATCAGAGGGCAAAATAGAACTTGAGAGAATTCACCAATCACCTCTTCAAAAAGATCCCCAGAAGAGAGTCAACAACCTAAATGAAGAAAATAACACCTTAAAAAATAGACTAACTCAAATGGCAAAGGAGGCCCAAAAAGCCAATGAGGAGAAGAATGCCTGAATTTGCCAAATGGAAAAAGAATCTCAAAAGCTCTTTGAAGAGAATAATTCCTTCAGAATTACAGTGGAACAAATGGAAGCAAATTACTTTATGAGAAATCAAGATACTATTAAACATATTCAAACAAATGAAAAAATAGATGGCAATGTGAAATATCTTACTGAAAAAACCACTGACTTTGAAATTAGATCCAGGAGAGATAATTTAAAAATCATGGCACTCCCTAAAAGCCATGATCAAAACAAAGAACCCAAAAAGCATCCTTCAAGAAATTCTCAAGGAAATTGCCCAGATATTTTAGAACCAGAAGGCAAAATAGAACTTGAAAGAATTGACGATCACCTCTTGACAAAGATCCCCAAAAGAAAACTCTTAGGAATGTAATAGCCAGGTTCTAGAGTCCCAAGATCAAAGAGAAAATATTACAAGCTGCCAAGAAGAAACAATTTGAATCCTGTGGAAACACAATTAGGACAACCCAGTATCTGGCAGCTTCTACATTAAGGAGTCAAAGGGCCTGGAATATGATATTCCAGAGATCAGGGGAGCTAGGATTAAAACCAAGAATCACTTATCCAGCAAAATTGAGTATAATGTTCCAGGAGAAAACATGGTCATTCAATGAGGTAGGGGACTTTCAAGCATTCTTACTGAAAAAAAGCAGAACTGAAAAGAAGTATAAGAAGGTAAACATGGAAAAAATCATAAGGAACTTATCAAAGTTGAACTATTTACATGTCAACATGGAAAAACAGTAATTATAACTTATGAAACTTTTCTCAGTATGAGTATAGGTGAAGGGAATACAAATGTGTATACACGCATATACATATAAATATACATACATACATACATGCATACATGCATACACATATGTCTATATAGGATGGTTGATATATGCATATCAACACATATACAAGTATGTGTATACATGAGTACATAGAGGGCACAGGGTCAATTGAATAGTAAAGGAAGATACTTTAAAAGGTGAAATTATGAGGAGCAAGACGAATAGAATGAGAGGAGACAGGGAGAGACAGAATGGGGTTAATCATCTCATATAGAAGAGGCAAGGGATAATGTTACAGTGGAGGGGAACAACAGGAAATCAAAAGGGAAAGAGTCAATTTTACTGTCATTGAATTTGGCTTAGGGAAGGAATGACATAAACTCTAAACTGGGTATCTTACCACACAGGAGAGTAGGGAGGATGGTGATGAGAGGGGTGATGATGGAGAGGAGGGAAGGGTGGAGAGAGGGTTGCTGGAAGCACACACTTCTGTAGAGTGACAGGGACAAGGTAGAGCATATAACAAGGGCAGGTCGGGATAGGAAGGAGGGACATATAATCAGTCTCTGATATTATGTCCATCGTGGAGATGTTCTGCATAACTACACATGTACAGTCTGTATTGAATTGCTTGTCTTCCCAGTGGGGGTGGGTGATGAAGGAGCAAGGGAAAGAATCTAGAATTTAAAGTTCCATAATCAAATGTTAAATATATATACATAATTATTATTAACTGTACGCAACCGGGAATTAAGATATACAAGCACTAGGGTAGGGAGATCCATCTTGTCCTACTGGAAAGTCATAGGGGCTATGGGGGAGGACATAGGAGACAACAGATTGGGGGAGGGCTTACACAGTGGGATGGCTGTTTTGGGGTGGTGTGTGGGGGAAAGATGGGGAGAAAATTTGTAATTCAAAATCTTATGGAAATGAATGATGTAAACAAGAAAATAAATAAATTAAACAAACAAACAAAATTTTGGCCCCAGAAAGCAGAACTTGAAAGTTACTGTCAAGGGGTATCTAGGTGGCACAGTAAGTAGAACACTGGCCTTGGAGTCAGGAGGACCTGAGTTAAAATCCAGCCCCTGACACTTAACACTTTCTAGCTGTGTGACCTTGGGCAAGTCCCTTAACCCCAAATGCCCTGCCTTCCCTCCTCCAAAAAGCAAAAAAAAAATTTTTAATTACTGTAAAACTTAGTCTTAATGTTAGAATAACCAAATTCTTAATAATTAAAAGTATTAAAAGCAGATAGTAGATTCTCTCTTACCAGAGATGGTGGGGTTGAGGGAAGAAGAAGGTGGGTCTTCAAGAAAAGACTTGATGAGTACGTTCTAGATATCATGTAGAGAGGATGCTTCTTTAGGCCTGAGTTGGAATTTTGTTATTTTTGTTCATTTGTACCCATCATGACCAAATCTTCATGACTCCATTTTGGGTTCTTTTGGCAAAGACTGTGGTTTGCCATTTCCTTTTCCAGCTTATTTTGCATAAGAAGAAACTGAGGCAAACAGGGTCAAGTGACTTACTGCAGGTCACACAGCTAGTAAGTGTCTGAGGTCAAATATGAAGTCAAGTCTTCCTGCCTCAGTAAAGCCAAGCATGAGTCGCTTTCCAGAGGACTGCTGCTATGAATGGCTTTAAGGTTTAGATCACACAGTATGGTGAGCTCTCTATTTATTGAGCAGTAAATCAAAGCAAAACATTTGCAGAAACCAAAGTACAGCATTCATGTTACAATATAACAACTTATCACTAAAGTGGCCATATTGTTTTCACCAAAGTGCCCACATGTTTTAAACAAAAGATATCATTCAGAAAGTCCTTAACTCAATCATCCTTAAGTAGCAAGCTTCCTTAATGCACACAAAACATAATGGTCAAAGTTCTCCACCCCTAGGTCACATTGTCTTAATCTCTCAGTCAAAAAGTCTTCTTTCTTCTTGATTGAAGATTAGTTTCTAATTATCTTTACCTCAATCATCCTTAAGAGGTACAAGGTACAGAATACAAAGTTCTCCCACCCCTAGGCCACAGTAAATCATGATCTTTTCAGTCATTACTAAGTATCCAAGGAGAGGTCTTTCCTTCTTGACTTAAGACTGGTTCCCAAATTCCATGGTTTCTCTTCCATGGGTCCAGCTCTTGCTGTATCTACCCAACTGTCACCTGGATTCAAAGGTGGGCATCTCTCAGCTCCTTGTCCAGCTCCTCATCCAGTACCATATTGAGGCTCACAGTGTCCAGTCCACCTTGAGTCCTTTCCAGTTTTTGTTTCTGGGAAGGGAAAACTTGGCAGAGCCAAAACAACATTCATGCACATTGCTGGCAACATCATCAATTCACTATCTGATTGTGAAATGAACAGAGACCCACAGACAAGGTTGAGAAGTCAACACAAATCAATAGCATAGAAATCAACACAGATCTATAAACAAGTTCCAAGAGGTCAACAAAAATCATCAGTAAAGTCCTAGGACCTCTGAAACCCTCCTCCAGGACTTCTCTCTACAGACAATAAGAAAATCCTCTTTCAGGGCTTCCAGTAGGGTCCCAGGGCTTCTGTATACAGTATTACAAACACAAATTAACACAGACAGATCAGAGAAACAGTGTCAAGGTACCACACGTTTTCTCCTCAACTGTGGCACCACAAGTATTCCCTTCTTTGTTCTATTCTCTCCCAACTTGTGCTCAGCTTTTTATCTGGTCGTTAGATCCTCCCTGTTCTACCCACTTCTCACATCCTTCTTATTCCTGTCTTTGGCAAGTCCCTCCCACTGTGGGAGTGACAAGTTTTATTTCTTTGCAAAGACTTGATATAATCATTGGGCAAGGCTCAAAAGAAACTTCAACTGAAACAAGATGCTAAAAATTAAATAGCAGAAACAAGGTGCTAAATACTTCTTTACTTGCCATTACAACCTCCTGGCCTAGGGTTCTGTCCATTGTGCCATATAGCTGCTCTGAGTTCATCTAGATGGTCTCTGATGTCCCCTCCAACTATGAGATTCTGTGGAATTAAGAAAGAGAGAGAGGCACCTGAGCATTTTCACCAGATTGATAGAATATAAATAGGCTCTGAATTTAGAGACTGAGGACTACAGTCTGAATTCTAGCTAAGCAATTCATTAGTTACTAGCTGTATGATCTGGGGCAAATTATCTCATCTTGCTAGACTTTCAATTTTTTCTCTTCAAAATAAGGGTATTAAATCATGTGATTTCTAAAATTCCTTTCAACTCTGATATCTATTAATTTTTATTACCTGATCATTATTTCTGGTTCTGGCCAAGAAGTGGAAAGTGTAGATGTACAACAAGTTTTGGAGGATATATTGGAAAAATGGAGTTAACTCTATATCAGTCTACTATAGTCTGGGCCATACCACATTTTGAAGGCCTAAACCTACAGTAGATTGGGTAGAGCATCATGTCAGCAGTCAGAAGACATGCATCTTAGTCTTTGATCACAACTTATTTATTCTGTGATATTGTTGAATCACCCTCTCAGGTCTTAGTTTCCTTATTTGAAAAATAGGGACAGTACTACTGACCTACCAATTGATTGAGAGAACCAAATACAATTTTTTTAAATGTCCTTGAAAAGCATTTTGTGTCATAAAATAATGGCATCTGCCATTTTTTATAGACTGGAGAAAATAATTATAACAATGATTGTCTTCCATATAACTAGCTCTCACCAACTGATCAATTAAAAAGATTCCTCCAAAAATAGGCTTCTACATGATCTCTGTAGTTACTCACGAGTCTTTTTGAGTATGCTAGTGCAAAGTGAACTCTCTTTAAGGCCTGTATCAAAAGAATCTAATAATGAAAAAGAAACACTGCACCTTTCATTAGTAATTACCATCAAGCTATTCTCCCTTCATTGAATCTTTCTCTGCCCCAATAAATCTTGTACACTGCTGCCAAAATAATCTTAAACATCACTTTCATCATTTTATTATCTCACTCAATCTCCCTTTCTTCTACCATGTCAGTCCCACTCTCATGGTATGATTAGATAATGGATTGATTTAGAAGTATTTGAGCAGAGGTGGCCAACATGTGATCCATAACACTTTTGACTGGGTTTAACAACATTAAAATGTAATTAGTTAATATTTAACAAAATCAGTAAAAGTATAATAGATCATAGATAGTGCCATTATGTTGTACTTTTATTTTAAATCAGTGTACCCTTACTATGATCCTTATGAATGGGTTAATGGGCCCCATTTCCATTTATATATTTAACACCACTGGTCTAGAAGTCATATAGTTCAACCTACTTACATTATAGGTGAGGAAACTGAAGGTCAGAAAGGTGAACTGACTTGCTGATAGAATATAAACTCCATAAGAAAAGGAATTATGGAGATACACTCTTTTAGTTCACTGTAACCTAAGTCCTGCTTGTTTGAGAGCTATAATATCTACAGATACTTGACCCCACTATTCATTCTTCACTTACCCATAAAGAATACCACTGAAAATCATACAAGTATTCAAGTTATGAGAAAATACGGTCATTATTTAATTGCTGAAAGAGTCATAAATTGACCCCTCCCCAGTTTGGTAAAATAATGTAAAAATATACCAGAAAAGTTATAAAACTGACCATGGCACTTTGAACCTACAGTCTACTAGGTATACACCTCAAAGAAGTTACTAAGAAAAGATCAGCCTCATCAAAATTTTCATAACTCTAATATCAAAAGATGGAAATAAATGGTATGCCTAATAATTACAGAACGACTTGATAAATAGTGATATGTGATTGTAATGGAATACCAAGAGTTCATGAGAAAAATCAATATGAAGAATTCAAAGAAATATGGACTCACATGAAGACATGAATTTTGGAGATAACAAAAACAATAAATAAACATCTATACTTTAATCTTTATATTTACATATAAACACTTAGATATTCATTCACATTCTTATCTATATTTTGTTTATGTTAGTATCTATATCTGTTTCATTTGTCTCTATCCCTGTCTCTGTCATTTGTACATACACATTCATACATATGCTGATTACAATTTATGCAATGGATGGTAGCGTAAAGAATGCTGGATATGTAGTTAGAAAGATCTAGGTTTTAAGTCAACTACAAATATGTACTAGTTGTCTTACCCTGGATTTCTCTATGAATTAGTGTTATCTTATCTGCAAAATGAGGGCATTGGTCTTGGTTTCTCAGGTCTTTTTCAGCTCTAAATCTATGATTGTGTGCACATGAATATGCCTTTAACAGCAGCACAGTTCAGAGTAAATCCAGATAACAATGTTGGTGCTTTTATTAAATATAAGACCTACTTTTCTTTTAGTAAAGGGCAAATTATAAAGTGTGTGATGATATACCTTATATGAACAGCAGTGATCCCTGTCACCTATTATTTTAATTAATTATAAAGTATATTTTTTTCTCTTTTTGTACATTTTTTTCTGTTGAGTTAAAATTTGAGTTTAAAGTATGATAGAAGCCTTTCTGACTTTGAATCTTTCATCTTAGAGCTTTACATTTTTCCTCAGGGATTTTTGTCTCTACTTCCAGAAGTCCCTAAATCCTCTTCTCTCTCACTTCTATCCCCTTTTTCAGAAAAATCTTTTGGACAAGTCTAAGATTTTTTTTTAGTAGATGATAATTACAGAATCATGGAAACTTCAGAGTTAGATTCAGTTGGAGATATAATTGTTGGAACTTTTATTTTCTATTTTGATTTTTTTTCATGAAAAGGAGTTTAATCTTGTCTTTTCGCAGCTTTCCCTCAATTGTTTCCAATTCTGATGTCTGTAGCTAAACAGGGGAAATTTGATCCTTCTTTCACATAATGGTCTTTCAAATACTTGAACACAGCTTATTATGTCCCCTGAGTCTTCTATTCTCAGAAAGACTCTCAATAAAATTACCAAGTAAATAAATAAATAACATTTATTAGTGAAAAAATTTTTTAAAAGAATGCCCAGTAAGAGTTACCAAATATTGAACTGATGTTTTGGGGGAAAATATTCTCATTGACATTCCTTGCTACTAACTAATTCCAGAATATTTTGTATTCCCACACATATCAAGCTGAGAAATATGATGGTACATTCTTCTAAACACAACTGAATCCATTTTATCGGAGTGACAAACATCATGGCTCCATTGCAGCACCTTTGTCAGGGACAGGGTTCTATGTTTAATTTAGTTTGGCAGATTACTTACTGATCGAGTATGTATATCCACCGCTGTCTCACTCCATATCAATGAGGTGCTAAGTATTGCTCTGAGGCAGTTACTTACAAAATAACTCATGTAACAGGTTCTTAGACTCAGTTTTGAGCAATGCATTTTTCCTATTTCTCTTGATCTAGGATTCAGATTTGAGTTACCACATAGGGTTCATTTCATCCTCCAATCCCTAGAAAATCCTTACTCTTAGATCCAAGTCTTGCTTAACAAATAGTTTAAATGACTTAGAAAAACAAAGTAATTTCAATATAAAAAACAAGTAGCAAAAAATGCATCAGGATAGTAACTGTTTCTTTTGACCAGCAACCCTGAAAATCTTCCCCTCCCCATTTGATTTTTTGTTAATTACAGGGGCTTTTGACTCACTTCTAAAAGAGTCCTATTCAATGAATTGGCATTGCCTCGCTCAAAGTGAGAACCTGGAAAGACCTTAGCTTATAAGGTCCAAGGTCTCACACTCCATCCTTGGTCATACCTAGTCATCCTGATCAATATCTGGCCACTGGACCCAGATGGCTCTGGAAGAGAAAGTGAGACTGGTGACTGAACAGCACTCCCTCACTTGAATCAAAGTCAATTACAACTCCCATCATCATCTTCCTGATGTTATGGTCCTCTTTGACAACAAAGGACAAACCACAACCACACAAGAAGAACAGTTAATGCTTAATCACTTGTATATAATTATAAATTTAATATATTATCAATGAAAATTTGCTAGTACCAGACTGGTTTCCCCTGTACTATATAAGACAACTCACTGCTGAACCACCTCACAAATAATGTGCTGTTTGCTCAGGAGATGCTGACTCATTTTAATGTTTGTCTAAATGCATTAGGAAAGGGAATGGGTTGGGAAAAGGGAAAATAATTCCAAAATTATATATAAATTATTTTTTCACTGTTTTCTGTTTTTTGATTATTGTTGCTTCTGGTATGTTGATGTGGCTAATTAAGAATTGACTGCAGTATTCCAGTAACCTAAAGGGTTGACTGCTAAAGTTTTCAAAGGTGCTTATTACATATCTAGGGAAAAGCTCAAGTCCAGGGAATATCTGACTCAATAAATCTTTCCCTCAAGCAACAAAAATGAACTAAGTCATCAGGTTTTACCTCATATACCTTAGTGGTACTGCTTCTACTCATTCTTTGCAACTGAAAGTGTTAGTTCAGGGTTTCAAAAACCATAAACTGCCTAATTGAGTGGAATAAGCTGAGTGGGAAGGCCTGAACAATTCTCTAATAAGAACTGTACCCTAAACATCCATTTTATAACATCTAAATGGCTTAACAGATGGTGCCAACTTTCAGTTACCACCATCTTGGATGAAACTCAGAATTCGAATGAAATGATTCCCCAAATTTCTGAAATTGTAATGTCATGTCAGTGTTTGATTTAATGATCAATCATTGAAAGGGCATTTATGGAGTTTCTGCTACTGAAGTTTTGGGGGTATTTATGTAGTGCTCACAAAGGGAAATGACTAACTCCTGTGTTAGAGGCTGACCATCATAAAGTAGGTCTTCCTGCTATATAGCTATACTTCTAGGCACAAGGTATCATGAAATTAGAATTTTAGGTTTGGAAGGGACTTTAGCCATTATTTTATCAAACACCTTCATTTTATAGATGACAAAACAGAAAGGTTAAGCAAGTCAGGTAGAGACAGAATTGAGATACGAGCCTGAGTCTCCTGCATTTCAAGTTTCTTTTCTCTACATTGTAAGACCCTGTGGAGTGATCTATCTGAATTTATTGATTGAGGTAAAGAAAGTCCCTATATATTTTTTCCTCTCTTGACAGTGATTTCATCTTAGAACTTGTGTTCATTTTATTTTGAGCAAGTACCTATTGTTGAGTTTATCCACATCCTAATTTGCTCTGAAAGGCTAAGCATGAGAGAGATTAGTTGTCCCAGACATAGAAGAAATAGGTTGCTTTGCCCTACTTTAAAGGCTACTTTGCTATTCCCCACATAAGACATTCAATTTCCTAACTCTGGGAATTCTCACTTGTTCTTCCCCATGGCTAGAACTCTCTTTTCCTTCATCTTTGTGTGTGACTTCCCTGATACTTTAAATCTCAATTAAAATCCCACCTTTTTCAAAAGCGTACCCTAGTCTTCCTCAATTTCAGTCCCTTTCTACTTAGAGTATCTCCAATTTATTTAACATATATTGTTTGCATGTGATTGTTGGCAAACTGTCTCCTCCATTAGGTACTGTCTTTTGCTGTATCCTCAACACTTAGCACAGTGCCCAGCACATAGCAGGAATTTAACAAATGCTTATTGACTGTCTACATTTTGCCTTTTTTGTATTCCCAGAATATTGCACAGTGCCTGGCACAAAGTAAGTGCTTAATAAATGCTTGTTAAACTTATGAGAAAGGGACAGGGTCAAAAGAGAAAATAGAATAAATGGAAGCTGGGCAGGTTAGGATGGAGGGAAATATAGCTAGTCTTTCACAACATGACTACTATGGAAATGTTTTGCATAACTACACATGTATAACCTATATTGAATTGCTTGTCTTCCCAGTGGGAATGGGTATGGAGGGAAGGGAGAGAATTCTCAAACTCAAAGTTCTAAAAACAAATTTTAAAAATTGTCTTTATGCACAACCGGGAAATAAGATATACAGGTAATGGGATATAGAAACCCATCTTTCCCTATAAGAAAGTAAGGAGTGGGGAATAGGGAGGATATAAGAGATGGCAGACTGAGGGAAGGGGTATTCAATATGCTTGCCATCTTAGGTAGGGGAGAGACAAGAAAAACATTTGTAACTCAAAATCTTGTGGAAATGAAAATTGAAAACTAAATTAATTAATTAAAAAATAAATGCATATTCACTTGACTTGATGTGAAGATGTCTTACCAGTAAGGACAATTACAGACAGTTTTCAAAATGACAAATTGTTTCCTTCAGGGTATAAGATATCCTCCATCAGTTGTATTGATGGAATAATCTGTTGTGGACTTCATTTCTGTGTTCTTCCTACAATTATTCATCTCTGAATAAATCTCATATAATTTGTTAAACCAAATTATTTTATTGGGCCCTACATTTACTTACGACCCATCTGAAATTGGCCTTCTCAAGGTGCTCCTGCTCTTGTTTTTAATGCAATGGAAATAATTTTGATTTCAATTTTTTTGTGTACTTTTGAAGCTAAGTGGAAAAATCTGGAGTATTATAAAACAAGAATTGAGAATTATTGACATAATCCCACAAAAATAAACTTCCAATATATCTCAATTATGCACTCCTAAATTTATGCATCATTTAAATTATCCAATTCCAGTGGCTTCACATTAACCTTTCTGAGCATGCCTACAGAATGTATATGGAAGGAAGCAAGCAATAATTTTTTAAGCACCTACTTACTTTGTGTCAGGCATTATGCTAAGTGCTTTAAAACATTATCTCATTTGATTCTCATAAAAACCCTGGAAAGTAGGGGATATTATTATTCCCATTTAACAGTACAGAAAACAGTTAATAAGTATATTAAGCTGGATTTGAAATCAAGTTGTCTTAACTCCAAGCCAAACATGTTTTCCATTATACTTTTTGGTTGCCTCTAACTTAAAGATGAGAGTAAGCAGTAACTACTCTATCTGGACAAGATAAAGTGATAAAAGAAATGCTGTGGTTTTTGATTGACAGTGGCAGTGATATTATTTGCCTCTCTTAGACTGTGTGCTAAGGGCTGTGTGAGAAGATTCAACCAGCTTTGGAGAAAGTGCTGAGGTGATATGGTGTCTTTAGGAGAAAGCTGATTTTGAATAAGTGCAAGAAGATGTAAGGGATACGAAAGGAAGGACTCGAAGATGAATAGATATTCATTAATAATAGAGGAATGTTCTAAAGGGTCTAAAGAAAATGTAAGTTAGTGGATGATAAAGACTAGTATGGACTTTATCTGAGTTTACTAGAAGGTATGAGAGAGGGTTGACAGCTGCCATAGTAAACTAATTGCCTTTGCCATTTAGGCGATGTTCCTGAGCATCTTATATAGTATGATTTATCTGTCTGACTATCTATCTATCTATCTATCTATCTATCTATTTATCTATCTATCTATCTATCTATCTATCTATCTATCCATCATCCATCCATCCATC
>JAQQSW010017017.1:0-11548 GCA_028646575.1 Pseudocheirus occidentalis | reverse complement strand
GAAGGAGGAGGAGAAGGAGGAAGAGGAGGAGGGGGAATAGGAGGGGGAGAAGTAGGGAAAGAAGGCGGAGGAGGGGGAGGGAGAGGAAGAGGAGGAGGGGGAGGAGGAAAGGGAGGGGGAGGAAGAGGGCCAGGAGGAGGAGGGAGAGGAGAGGGGCGGAGAAGCTGCTGCTGGAGCCGCCAGGCAACGGGAGGGGAGGGGGAGGAGAAAGGGGCGGGGTGCACCTGCGGTGGGCTCCGCCACACCTACAGCCTCGGGTTCCCGAGTCCTGGAGCTGAGCATCGGCAATCAGGTAGCGCAGGGGCAGCCTGGGGCGGCCGGGCACTTGGTGGAAGCAGGGGCGGGAGTGGGTCACGGCATTGGAACTGGCCAGCTGGGAGGGACACTGAAGACCAAGAGAAGGAACAGCCTCCTCTGCTCCTCCGCACCCTCGCCTCCTCCAATACGGCAGGGTAGTGACCCCGCCGCCGCTCTCCAAGGTTCTGAAGTTGCCCTTCCTGTGGCTACCTGCCATCCTGACTCCAGCCCCACCCCTCCCTTGTCCACCATATTTTGGGGGAGTTGTCAAGCCTCAGAATATCTCAGAGATTATTCCCTTCCCTGGAAAAAATGCAGAATTACTGACATTTAAAAGCCCGTTGTTTATGTGGGACCTTCACAATCTCCTACCACTGGATCTCAGATGCAGTGGAAAGACCCCCCCAGGTCTGGAACCTCATCTCTGCCATTTACTCTCCGGGAGACCCAAGATAGGTCCCTTTCCCTGCCTAGGCCTCAGTTTCTTAACATGTAAGACGAGGGGGTTGGAGTACACGTTCTCTAAGGCCCCTTCACTTTGGGAGCTGAACAGAAAAAAATGAGGAAAGCGGGGAGGGAGATGGAGAAAGTCATCTGGATTCATGTTTTCCAACTCGGACCGATTTCTTCCTCGAATACCTTGGATAACCCTTGGTCCCAGAAATCTGGACTACATTATAGGCTCAAGTGTTAGAGGCTGGAAAGCACCATAGAAATCAAGTCCAACTGCCCCCCACTTTACAGAGAAATGTGGGTCTGGAAAGACCCTGGGGCTGTAGAACTTGCAAGGTCCCACAGTTCATGGGGTGGCAGGGTTGAGTTGAACCCAGGTGTCTTGATTCCAAGGACAATGCTCTCTCCACTGCATCAAGCTGCCTCTTGCCCTCCCTGGAGTTTGCTCTCCTGGCCTCTGAAGCCCCCTTCCCAGTCCCAGCCCTTTCCCACCTCCTAGCCCCAGACCAGCTCCAGACTAGGGCCACTGTATCTTTTCTTTCCTAATTCAAGTCTCCTCAGACTTCCCCATCCCCATGGCTCTCAGCAGTTGTCTCTGATTTTCTCACTTCACCGATTCCCTCTCAGCACCTCGATAGCTTTTGCTCTTTGTAAAGCACTCCTCTCAAGGCTAACAAACTCTCTTTTCTGCCAGGGCACAGGCTCTGCCTCCTGAATATGCACCCATTAATTTCATGACTTTTTGAATTTCATTTCAATCTCTAGAGTTCTCCTACCTCTTAGCCATTTGAGATTTTTTCTGAGTTATCTTTCGTCTTTGAGGCCTCTACCCACACAAAGCCTAGGCAGAGTAGCTCCTTCCTGGTGTGCCTACCTTGATCCTCCCCTCTCCAGAGACTGGTGCCTATGCTGTTTGGGCCCCTAGAGCTGCTAACGTCCTCTGATGAGATTCCTACGGAAATTTACCTAAGGAGCCAGCTTATCACTGTGGATACTGGCAAAGACCAGGGCCCCTGGAACTTGTTGTAACAGGCTCCAGCCCCAGGGTTGATAGGGGTGTCCTAACCCAAGGATTATATACTAGGATCTGTCATCTCAGTACCCATATCTCCACTCCCTCACATACCCCAAAACAGCCTCCTTCTTTCTCAGATTTCAGGAGTCTGGCCCAGAAAGTATCTTCCCTAGAATTCCACCTCAACAGGCCCCTGCTAAGGAGTGGAATGAACACTGGACTTGGAGGTCAGAACTGCTTCCCAATCTTGCCTTTGCTGCTCATTTCTATGGCCTTAGACAAGTAACTACATCTCTCTGGGCCTTGGTAAAGTGAGAGGGCTAGACCAAGAGGTTCCTTCCACCCCTAAACCTAGGACTTCTGTAGGACTGAGACCTCGTAACCTTCTCATCTCTTCCGATACCTAAGAGAGACGATGGAGCAAGCACACTCCCTTACTCAACCTTGTGTCTTCCAAATGGGTGCTGCTTAATCAGTGGGGGAGTAGGGGTGTTTGTTAGGCTCCCATTGCCTAGTCAGTCCCAGAAGCCCACATCCTCCCCAAGCTGCCAGTCTCTGTCCGTGCTGCCCTCTTAGGTGGACATGCTTTTTCTCATGGTCTCACATCCAGAATAGACTGTGAATAGACTGTCTGTCTGGGCTAACTCAAGCACCACCTTTTCCTCCTCAGAACTCTACTAAACTTTCTCAGTGCATTGTCCTTTGGGTTCTTGTTCTTTCCACCTTCTGACTGTGGGCTCTGTGAGTTCCTTAGGCAGGCTTACCCATCTCACTTGATGCAGCCCTGGCTTACTCCCTTGTATATAATAATTGGTGCTTAATAAACATTTGTTGAATTGGTTGCTTGGTACAAATCCCTACAGACACCAGCTCCATGGATGGCACATTGCTAAGAGCAGCCAGACCAAAAGCATCTGTAGGGAATGTCCCTAGAATTCAACAGGATGGGTAGCCCACTCCTCTCTCCTCCTGAAGGCTTAGCTGAGAGACCCTTATTGTTGCATTGCTGCTAGAATATCATCCCCTTTTCCTATGGCCCTTCTCAGCCTCTGTTGCGCAGTTCCCTCTGTGCGAATCATGGCTGTCAATGTATACAGTGCCTGTCCCCATTCTGGAATCTGGACCCTGGGAGGCCTCTTGGAGGAAATGGGGAGGTGAGGATTTCCTTCCCTTCCAGCTCCATTCCTCCAACTCATTTACGGCCTAAACTGGCCCTTATGTTCTAGAATCCATTGGAGACACAGATGAAAGTTGACCCAAGGCTAGCTGAGCAAGAGCTACTTGCCCATAAGCAGTTCCAAGAATGGGGGAGGGACACCATCTTCCCCACTGGGCTTGGTTGGCATCTAAGGACCAGTGTGTGGCCAAACCAACTTATTACAATGACAGCCAAAGGCTGGGTTGCCACAGCACTGTGCCATGCCACTACAGGACCAAGCCCAGAAGTACGCTGTCCTAATGGTGGCTGGAGGGCTCTCCAGGAAGGCGTTTGGGAAACTTTTCCTCATGGTTTCCCATGCATACCAGGCCAAAGGCCAGTACAGAAGCATGCCAGGACCCACCATTCCATATTGAGCTGCTGACTTCAAGGGTCTGAGGCTGCAGAAATAGCTGGGGGATTCCAGAACCCTCATCCGGCCCCTCGAGGGTGCTATGGCTCTACTAAGGCATCCCACCCTGTATCTGGTGGGATTTGCCTCCCCTGATCCTCAGAGTCTGGAGAACAGCTTCCTCCATCAGAGGAGTGACAGCCTTGCCCACCCCCACCCCTAGCGGCCGATGGGACAGATGGCACAGTCACAGCACAGGCAAGGTCAGACATTTATAAAACAAAAATATATTTTACAGGCGGACCACGAAACACCATTCCTCTCAAACAAGAGAAAGCAGCTTCTGAAGTTTCTGTACAAAGGGCACTGGGTCCATTGCTGTCAATTCCCATGGTTCCCTTAGGAATGCAGTAGGGAGAAGCTTGGGGCAGTGGGCCCCAGAGGCCAGTCTAAGGTAGGGAAGGGAGGAGGGTGAATCCAGGCCTAGAGGTTTGTCCTGCTCTATCTGCAGGTCAGCCTGGGGACAGGTTACAACTGCCAATAAATTAAGGAGGGGGTAGGGGTGAACTAGAGCTTTTGCTTTTCTTTTGGTGGGGGGGGACAGGACAGTATAACTACTGAATGAGACAGGGAGAGGGAACCAGCAGAGCTGACTCAGACCCCCACTCTGAGGCTTCTGCCCCAGCTTGCACATTCTTCATGGTCCACATAGGCCAATCTGTGTCCCATCAGCGGCAGCAGCCCCCAATCAGTAGGGAACTTAGGGCCATGTTCTACTAAACCCCACTTCCCATGGCTCCTTACTCTCAGGATCCACTATGGGACAGGCAAAGGGTATTTCTAGAGGAAATAAGCAAGGTAACAGCTGAGAGGGTAGCTCTTTGGACAAGAGTAGGGGGAGGTCTCAGGAAGAAGGTGGCCAAAAGCTGTGGATGGACAGGCCAGAAGAGGACAGTGTATGGAACCAAAGAGGGTACATAGCTTCTGGTTACATGGAGGTTGGAAGAGATGCAAGGCCCTAGGACCAGCTGGGTGTCACAGAACCAGAACACACACACTCACACTCTCACTCTCTCTCTCTCTCTGCAGCCCTGTAAGAGGCTGGAGTGGGAAGGAAGACTTCTCCAGATGGTTACATTTTACTTTGGTCTACTCCAAGTTTTATTCCGTGCTGGTTTTGGACTCAGCTCAAAGGCAGGCCTTCACCCCTGTATGGGAGAAAAAGGAGGCAGGGGAGGGGAGGCGACAATGGAAGCAGGAGGTCACCGGACACCCCTGGAATTCGGGCCTCCCCTCAGCTGAGTACTCCCAGCTGTCCCAGTACACTGACCAGTTCCCAGGCCTTGGTGTCCAAAGCAGCAGAGGATGACTCTCTGGGGCTGGGCTGGCAGCCACTCCTCAGCAGGTGGCATGGGTGGGAGAAGGGAGAGGTGCCACCATAAGAACTCCATTAAGCATTCAACCTGCAGCTGGCTGAAGGAGATTTATCCTCCGAGACCCAGTATCCCTTTAAGCAAAGGTGCCACGAATGGTCTCTACTTTACAATAGTTTAATTTCTGCATCTGACCTAAGGCAACGTGTCCTTGGGGAGCAGGGCAAGGCAGGGTGGGCTGTGGCAGGTTCCTAAGAGGGGTCTTCCAACAGCCCCCTGCAAGATGCCACGCCTAACCAGGATGCTTGATCCTGCTCCCTGAGGAGGAGAAAGCTTCAAACCCTCCAACTGAAAAGATGCTCAGGCTCTACCCCAAGACAGCAGGGCCTAGCATTGGAGGTCTGTCGTCTGGGAAAAGCTGGGCAAGTGCAGAGCCTGGCCAGCATCCAGCCCTGCTACCCTGGCTACAGCATCACGGCCCTGATGGGAGCAGAAGCACAGACCTATCCCCCTGATACAAGGAAAGGGCAAGACAAGGCCACCTGCTCCAGGGGCCCCTGCTGGAGCCAACCTCTGGATTTGTGTGGGGCTGCAGAATTGCAGGCCTCAAGGGTGCAAGGGTGACTCCAGGAGTAGAGGCTGTCACGCCCCTCCTCAGGCTCCTCCCACATGTGGGCACACACACAGGCACACACATACACTCTCTTTTCAGGGAACTCGCTTTCCCTGCAGTCCGTGGTCTGCTGGCATTGTGGCCACCCTGTGCCCATCTTTCTGCATCTGCTCAGCTCGGCAGCTGGAAGGAGAAAATATTCAAAAGCAACAGTCAGCTGACATGTTGAACCCAACGAGCACACTCCCCCCTCCCCTGTTCATCCCCACGGTTTCACTCTCCAGGACAACCAGCATGGGGCCAGGGTACAACAGATGTGGGGGCTCCTGCTAAGGGCAGTGCTCTCTGTCTGTGGAGAACGGATGGCCCAGCCATGCTGAAATCCAGGGGACTTCACTCTACTGAGGACACACCAGTGGTAACAGGTACAACTCCAAGGGTGTCAGCTGCTCAGGACAGGGCCTCAGGACCAAGGCGCTGGAGCTGGCTGCAAGGCCCTTCTGAATCAGTAACTTTGAAGGAGAAGGAACTGAGTGGCCTCTGGGTTCGTGGCCCTGCCCAACACACACAGGCCAGAGTGGGAAGGGGAGAAAGGGAACCAACTTCGGAAAATGAAGACATCCCTTGGCTGTGAGCAGAGGGAGGAATCTGACTGGAAACAGCTCTCCGTGAAAGCCAGAGCCTGTCTATACAGTGTTCCTGAAACAAAATTGTGAGTTCTGTCAACTGGGCAGACTCAGGCATGTCTGTGTGTGCCTGAAAGTGTAAAGGGGTGGAATCCTGAAGGCAAAGGGCACTGGACTGAGAAGGCTGAAGAACCCAGAGAAGCTGGCTGCCATCTGGGAGCAAAGACAGCACCAGGCTGGAGTGGATTCTGAAGGGGGGAGCAGCTGCCGAATGATGCAGGCTCCTTGTCCCCGTGCCTAGGTTGGTGCCTGGCAGGTGGCCAATCAATGCTTGGGGGTATGGGGAGGGAGTGGCCTGGCCCTGGAGAGGAGGCCAAGAGACTAGACATGAGGAGAAAGTCAGGATTCACTGAACACAGAAAGGGTCAGGAAGATGAGAGGAAGCACTTAGAAGAGTAGGAAGGAGGCCCAGGAGGAAGCTTGGGGGGTGAGGTGGGGGGAGTTGTCTTGTTCAAGGCTGAAGACACTCAAAGGTAGGGGGGCAGGGAGGGGAGATGAGATGGAGCCTCCTGCTCCACAGCAATAAAGAACGGAGGGAAGAGAAAGCTGCCGTGTGAAATTTCCCAGGGAGATGGACAACAGACCAAGGTGCTTGCTTGGCCCTAGCAGGAAGGCAGTCCAGGAGGGGAGGGGGAGACACAGGCTCAGGAGCAGGGTGGAGGGACAGCTGAGGCCGAGCAAGGATGGGAAGTTAAGAGCCCAGCTACCCCAGCCTAGCTCCAATTCCCTGGTTTGTGCCTCTACACCATCCCCAACAGCCTCTGCTTGAACACTTCTAATGACAGGGGACTCACTACTTGAGGAAGCAGTACACCCATCCTCTGTCAGCTCTGTTAGAACTTCTCCTGCATTGCTTTCTTTGCGGGCCAAGCAGAAGAGTCTCATCTCTTGTAGGGAATGAAAGGAAGGGACCTGGGACACTGAGTCCAACTGCTAGTCCATAGCAGAAAGCAACCACCCTACCCAGAATGCTATGGGGAAAGACTACTGGTTGGCGTCAGTGATCACACCAATGGAAGGAAGACATTCCCCAAGGTGTCCGGCACTGGGTCTGATGGGCAGAGCTCAATCTCCGGGGTAGGGGGTGGTTTCCAACATTCTTTACAAATGAGAACACCTGGGGTACAAAGACAGTGGAGGCTATAACTCAAGGTGAAATCCTGAACACATGGAGATTGCAAATAGCTACATCAGCTCAGACCTGCCTGATCTGAGGGGGGGCAGGACGGCCAAGGTTGGTCCTCACAATGTGTGCACGGGGAAGAGGAGCTTCCTTAAACTGTGTCCTAGATTCCAATTTTCATGATAAATAATTACATCATCAATGACCATAGGTTGTTAAAGTCTCTCGTTTCACGCAAACACCCTCTACAGGCTTAATATGTAGGTATGTACATGACCATTAGTAGGTCAACAAGCATCTGCACGCTCACAGCATCCCAGACACTGTGCTAAGGACTGAGAATAAAGAAAGAAACCCAGAGCCCATGCTCTCTAGGGGTTCCCATCCTAAGAAGGTCTAGCTGTGCTACCAGCAGGTGCGGGGGAGGCATGCTCCAAGGGGGTGGGGGGTACCAGGAAAAGCCTCCTACAGAAGGTTAGGGCTGAGCTGGGAGGCACGAGTGGACCCATGCCTCTAGCACCAAGAGGTCCAGAACCAGATCAAAGAAGACAAGAATAGGCCAGAGGCAGAGAGGGCCTTGCTCCCCCAGGGCCTGGCCCAGCACTCCTCATGCCTGCCAGGTCAAGGATGCTGACAAACCTTTGCTGACGAGCCAGTCGGTGACTGATGTTGCTTTCTGACCGGGCCGGGTAAAACCTCCCGCCCCCTAAATTTGGAGATACACAGGACTGGTGAAAGAACAATTCCTGTGAACCCTTGCCCTAGTCCAGTTGGGGTGGAACGAGGCTGAGCTCAGCCACAAGACCCTAACTGCTTACGCTGGGTCAGCAGATGAAGGACACACGATGTTATCAGCAGAGGGGCGAGTCTGCAGAAAAGGGGTGGGTGGGGCAGGGAGAATCCAATGAAACCTCACAGCCAGGAGAAGTGAGGGAGGAAAACCCCACTGAGAGAAAGCATGGGCTGAAAAATCTGTCAGGTATCTGGCTCCTTTCAGTGTGACCTTAGCACAAGGGAGACAGGAGACCAGACACAAGAGAGTTAAGACTACCTGTTTCTTTTGTTTAAGCTCCCACCATGGGATGAAACAGGCTAGACAACTTTGCACACACAACACTTTCTATTCCCTAAACAAGAACCCCAGAGCTCCCCCCAGGTTCCAAGCTAGGTCTGCTGAGGCTGGAGTGGGGGAGGCAGAGGAAGGGGACCCAGAGCTAAAGGAGCTGGAGAGTCTTGGTCCAGAAGTTGCAGTGGGGGAGAGGGAGGATGGGACACAGGGGAAGGGAAGGGCTTTGGTGCCTACTCCAGAGTCTTCTGTGGGGAGGTCCAAAGGCACTCTGTGCCTCCAGCAGGATGCAACCCCAACAGGGGCAGGCACTGGAATGGGAGTCAGAACACCAGGCTCTGCCCCGACCACCTTGCTCCTAAAATGACTGAGTCTTCTCTTTGGGCCTCAGTAAAATGAGGGGGCTAGATGAGATGATCCTCAAGGTACTAGCCACCTCCAAACTCTAGGATTTTAGGACCCTATGACCAGAATTCCCTGAAAATTTCAGATATGCTAGGACCATGTGATCACACAAGTCTTGTCCAAAAGATGCTATGAAATGTCAATGCTGTTGGTCCCCATCCCATGCAGGGGAAGAACAGCCAAAGAATAAGTCAACAAGTAGTGAGACAAGAGGTCAGAAAAGCTCCGGAGAGTGGGGAGGAGGAAGCTAGGAAGAGGGAATGGGACAGGAGGTTCCCTGCAGCCCCACAGCATTTAATGGGGTTGCTCTGCAGACAGAGGGAGGCAAACACATGCTCCTGCTCTCCCCAAATGGCAAATAATTAGACAAATAATGAGAAAGATCTGCAAAGAACCCTAGTATAATGGAACGGGGATAGTAAGCAGCTTTAGGGATTACAGGGAACCAGCTGGAATGATCGCCTGTTCTTTTGGTTCAGTGGGCAGAGCACCCTGAAAGCTGCCCCAGAGAAGAGGAAGCCGTGGGCATCAACTCTGGAGAAGGGTTTGATCTGGTGGCTTCAGGACACATCCTCTCACAAGATTGATTTAAACTGCCCCCCATCAGCCATCCTATGGATGGCAACAGCCAAGTGCTAGAGGTACCAGACTCCCAGATCTTGGAGCTGGAGGGCCCTCAAGGACTGGCTGGTTCAAGCCCAAATTATCTCCTAGGAAGAGCTGGTCAAGGTGAGGCCAGAGAGACAAAGCACCCTAGAATGGGGGAGAGCCCAGGTGACTAGGCCCCCATGACCCTACACTCTTGTCACATGTCAGCTGCACTGTCTGCTTATTCAGCTGGGGCTGGGGGGTCTGACTGAGGGGCAAGCAATGCTGAAACTGGCATGAGGTATGAACTGGGGTTCAAAGTGCTTCCCCTACACTGTGACAGCCCTGCCTTTACCTGCACAACCCCCCTGTGAAGCATGGAGGCAGGCAGCCTATGGATTATCTCCACTTCCCAAACAAGGTGCTGAGAAAATGGTGAATGACTGTCCCAGCTTTCACGCGGCACCAATGCAGCCATGTGGTCTAACGAGGAACACACTGGGCAAGGGGCAGGGAGAGACATGTCCCATTGGCAATTCTTTCTTCAAGACAGTTCTCATGGGGCATCACAAGATATAGAATGCATAAATCTGATATTAAGTAAAAAGGTTTTAAACAAACAAAACCAATGCAGGCAAGACTAGAAGGAAAGCAGAAAGCCAAGAAAGTTTTTTTTTTAAGCAAGTATCTTTGATAAAGATTTCATTTCTCAAATATATGGAGAACTGAGTCAAATTTATAGAAATACAAGGCATTCCCCAAGTGATAAACAGTCAAAGGATATGAACAGGCAATTTTCAGAGGAAAAAATTGAAGTCATCTATAGTCAGATGAAGAAATGCTTTAGATTACCATTGATTAGAGAAATGCAAATTAAAACAACTCTGAGGTACCACCCCATTCCTATCAGACTGACTGTGACAGAAAAGGACAAAGACCAATGTTGGAGAAGATGTAGAAAAAATTGGGACACTAATGCCCTCCTGACGGAGTTGTGAATTGGTTCAACTATTCTGGAGCAACAATTGGAACTATGCCCAGGTCTTTGATGCCGATAGGCAGCTTCCCTTTCATGGAGACTCAAAGCCAGCCTAGAGTCCAATCTCAACTTGATCAAGAATCCTCTCTGCTACAAACCTAGCAAGTGTTGACTTCTTTGCCTGAAGACCTCCAGCAGTAGGGAGACCTACTCATTCTAAGCCTAGAGAGGGCTCAGAGGAATCTTGTCCTGACATGGAGCCCACACTGGCCTCTTTGCAACCTCTCCCCATGACCCCTGGCTCTGTCCTCTGTGGTCCAGCAAAACAAGGATAATCGCTCCTCTTCCAGACAGTCCTATGGCTAACCGAAGACAGCTTCCACAGGGACCCTGGATCTCCTCTTCTCCAGACTAACCAGCTAGATAGTGAAAAGAGCTAAACAAATCCTGTCTCTGAACTCCTGTACCCTGTACAACTCATGTGCTACTTAGCCCACACTGTCTTGTACCATTTAGTAATTCTTTCCTAGGCATGTCTTGGCATCATTCCAGTAGGATTTCACCCTTCTAGCACCAAGCACAATGTGGGGCCCCAAGTCACACCTCGAAAATCACCGGCTGATTTACTGCAAGCAAATCACTCAGTCTTTCTGGTTTTTCACATACAGAACACCTGCTTGCCTCCCACAGGTAGGAAAACACAGGAAATAGTCCCTGCTCACTCTCTCACAACCAGGACAAGTTTCATGAGGTCTTCAATGCTCCTTAGCCAGTGAATGATAACCTTAGTAGTCCCTGTCATCAGGAAGAAACACAAAGAATTTTGGAAAGGAATAAAGGGCAGGTAGCTGCATGTGTGGAACTGATTGTTGAAGAGAATTAATCTAAAAATAAAAACAAGACTAGCTGACCACCAGAGACTCGAAGACAGCAGGGACTCAGAAGGAAAGAGAAACACCAAACAGTGTGGACGACGGCCTGTTCAACTGGAGAATCAAAGAAAGAGACCAAGACGAGGAAACAGGTTCCAATGATGGGGCCTCCAGGGAGAAGGGGACTCTGGATGGCAATCTCCAGTGGAAAAGGAGAAGCTTTTCTCCAGAATGAAGGAAGCTCCTGCTAAGAAGAGGACTAAGCCCGTCATTTCGATGCTGGTCAACAAGAATAAATGCCTAGAACGATGGTGGGAATGAGGGACAGCGTGACCATGCTGGTCGGCTTCTTGATGGCCTTGAGCTAGGCAGGGCTGATCAGCTCCGAGGGCAGGGACCAGGGTCTTCCTCATACCTATAATCTCCCCAGGATCACTGAGGAGTGCCTAGCACACTGTGGGCGGCTTTACGTACTGTTAGCACAATGATTCAAAGGGCATTTGGGCATCTTCTGAAGAGTTAACTGCT
>JAQQSW010017016.1:0-11549 GCA_028646575.1 Pseudocheirus occidentalis | reverse complement strand
AGTTTTCCTTGAGAATTTCTTGAAGGATGCTTTCTAAGTTCTTTTTTTTATCATGGTTTTCAGGTAGTCCAATAATTTTCAAGTTGTCTCTCCTTGTTCTATTTTCCAGGTCAGTGGTTTTTTTCAAGCAGATATTTCACATTTCCTTCTATTTTTTCATTTGTTTGGATCTGTTTTAACAGCATCTTGATTTCTCATAAAGTCATTTGCTTCCATTTGCTCTGCTCTAATTCTCAAAGATTTATTCTCTTCAGTGAGTTTCAGAGTCTTTTTCCATCTGAAATATTTGACTTTTTAAGGCATTCTCCTCATTGGCTTTTTGTGTCTCTGTTGCCATTTGAGGTACTCTATTTGTAAGGTGTTATTTTCTTCAATTGGGTTGTTGACTGTCTTTACATGATTTTCTTGCATCATTCTCATTTCTCTCCCCAACTTTTCCTCCACTTATCTAATTTTCTTTTCAAAATCCTTCTTAAGCTCCTTTATGGTCTTTAACCAGTTTACATTTTTCTTGGAAGCTTTTGGTGCAGGAGTTGTAACTGTGTTGTCTTCCTCCCATTCCATGCTTTGTTCCTTTTTGTCCCCCCAAAAGGAATCTAAAGTTGTATTGCTGAAATTGTTTTGCTTCCTTTGACTCCTCATGTTGCCAGTCAATTACTTGACTTTTGGGCACTTCAAAACTCTGGTTTCAGGGGGAAAAGCTTTGTCCTAAATTGCCATGGTTTTCACAGCTGCTGTAGTTATTATGAGGCCACCATCTCTGCAGCCCCACCAACTTTGGCTCACTGGTCACCCACCTCAGGACCAACCACCCAAGACCATGATCCTGATCCAGGCAGCTCAAGGCAAGACCACTTAGCCTCTGAATGATTGCTTGGCTCCTCTGAAATCTGAAGGCCAGGAATTCTAAAGCAGCCACATTGAGGTGGCTGCAGGGCTGCCACTTCAGACCACTTCCAGCTCTGGAGGCAGGGGCCAGATCCACTCCTCTCCCCCAAATTTAGCCAAATTTGACTTACCTTTCCCTTTTTCCTTACTTTTATGGGTTTATAATTGTGGAAAGTGCTACAGCTGCTGGTTATCCTCTTTCCTTAAAGCTCCAGCTGTGGTTTGTCCTACATGCCCTGGGACTAAAACCACATAAGGATGGGCTCTGCTCCCAGGACACTGTGATGAACCCTGCCAGTTTGCCTGCTGGGCTGCCTTCAGCGGGAGCTTTGTTACTCTGTCATTTTGTGGCTTCTGGAGCTCTAAAATTTTTTTAGAGTCATATTTTATAGGTATTTGAGGTTGTCATGTGGGAGCTCACACAGTTCTCTTGCTTTTTAGCTGCCATCTTGGCTCTGCTCCCCCTCCAAAATCTAATTTCCTTTTTGTGATGAAATATATTGTAATCCTTGTAGTATCAACCACACTGGCATACCTAGAATTGTTGCTAGCACAGGGTTTTAGATTTGCTTTACTTGGAAAGATAGTTGTTCAAGGGGTCAATATTTTTTAAAATTACATTCATTATTTAGGGGTAAAATCAGCACTCTGAACTTCAGAAAAAAATCTAAACAAAGAAAATAGAGAAATACAAGCAAAGAAATAAAGACTAATAGACAGAGTTTCTAACTGTCTGAGAAATTAGCAGAGATCAACAGACAGGTCTAACCATCTGACCAAGGCAATAAATACATAAGTTACCAGAAAGATAAGAACCAACATCTCAGTTTTTCAAGCTCAGGAGGCTCCTTTATGGCTACCCAGAGTCTCATTTAGCCAAATCACACAAACACTCTTCCACTGAGTGAACTCCAAAGCAAAATGCTGACCAGAGTGTATATATACCAATTTTGAAAGCCAGATGCCATCATAACCCTCATAACTCAGTGCCTAATTAGAAATTAACAAAAGATGTGAAAGACTTCCAACAAGCAAGCCTCCCTTAAGCAAGCTTCCTTTAATGGGCTCCACAGGAGGCCTATTAATGGGTGGGTAAGATTTTATGTAAAAGTCCTTTGAAGTAAGAGAAAATTCATAAGAAGCCATTTCAGTTTTCCAAGGAAAAATTATAAAAGTAGATCAGACTCAGGCAGTGGTGATGAATAGGATAAGACAGATATGATTGAATATGGATGGTAAGGGAGTGCAGTCAAATATGACACAACATTTTAGTGTATGGGCTTTTGGGAGAATGGGTTGATAGAAATAAACAATACAGTGTTGTACACAAACCCAAATCCCAGGTCACTATACACCACCTGATTTGTGGCCCACCATTTAGCCCCTTTTATATTTGTTTTGTCTCTATCATAGGTTTAACCTATTTAAAACATGTCTGGGCATATTGCTCAAGGCGTTCTCTGACTCTATCTCCCCTAATCAGGAGTTCATATTTTCTCCTTGAATCATTATAGTGTACCAGGCTCATTATGGTACAAGGATCTTGTCTAGGTACCATCCTGTCCTTCCCTGCTGACCAAGCAGGGCTCCTACCCCCTTTGCCCAGAACATGACCCTAGCCTATTCTGGGAAATTCCAGTTCCCCTTATCCTATGACCTTCTACCCAGTTCTAGGAAAGATCCCCTCCCCCATTTCACAGGAAGGTTGCACCCCTGAGTCATGCTCCATACTCCCCTGAGTCATAGATCTAACCAATGGCTGTTCTTTGTTTCTGTATGTCATAACTTCTGCTAGCCCCACTCCCTACTATAATTTTGTGATTTTAGCCTTTATAACCAAGATCTATCTTTCCAAAAATTGCTGCCAATTTGAGTGTTGAACACTCTGGCAGTTGCACACTTGCTTAATAATTCCACATCTAAATTTGCCTTGAACGTAGGTCTTGGCTTGCTCTTATTCTCTGCACAACAACAGGAGGAGGAGTTAAATTTTAGGGGGAAAGGAGGTAGAGTAGGATTCAGCGTTTTAAGTTATTTTAATGAAAACTAATGAGTTTTGTGATGGATATGGAGAGTATCCAGTTAACAGTTTAAATGTTGACCTGGAATTCAAAGAAGTTCATTTCAGTGACATTAACAGTTATGTGAATAAAGATAATAACTATTTGGATGAGATCACCAAAAAAAAAAAAAGAGAGAGGACAAGCCATACCACATAAGATAACAAAGCATCAATTAATGAAATGCATTTTTTATATTCAACTTTTACCTCACAACAATCAGTTCAGCAAAGGTGAAAAAATGGCAAAAAAAAAATAAGGACACTGTTAAAACATTGTAATGAACCATTGGAATAATGATGAATCACTCTGGAAAACAATTTAAAACTCTACCTCAAAAGTAAACGATGTATACATATTCTTTGATCCAGCAAAAGTACAGTTTTGAAAATTCTGTTAAGTAGTCAGATAGAAAATACTGATAGGTACAGAAATATGTAAGACAACATTTTTCGCTAGTAAAGAAGTCGGGTGATGCGTACTATTAATTGGGAAATTGATGAACAAATTATGGCAAGTGATTGCAACATTATTATACCATGAGAAATATGAAAGATTCAGAGAAATTTGGGGAGATATTAACTAATGTAGAGTGAAATATGCAGAAATGGACCAATTTACATGATGACTACAATAATGTAAATGGAAAAAAAAACTTTGAAGGACTTGAGAACACACCCATTCTGAAATCAAAAGACTGATTATGTAGTGTGCTTCTTACCTTTTGACACTACAGTGATTGAGTAGAAACAATAGATGCCTTTAGTGGGTTAATTTGTTTGTTTTTACTTCTTTATTTGTTTTGTTTTTACTATAGAACGTTACACACTGAGGGGGAAAGTAGGGGTAATGAGCTACAGTGGAAAGTGAAGGAAAAAAGAAGAGAATACATCATCATAAAGCAAAAGAAAAAAAATCAGTTTAAAACAAAATGATGCTCAGAAGAGAATGTAAGCAAACAATTTTCTCATAAACTCATTAACTTTAACATATACTTTAAGAAGGGAAAAAAGTTAATGATTTCATATAAAAACTTATATTAGAATGTATATTATAATGAGTAAGTTTGAAATAAAAAGAACAATTAAAAATAAAAAAGGAAGAGATGAGAGAAAAGAACTTTGGAGACTTCTTGCTTTTAGTAGGTCATAAGAAGAGAAGCCAATAAAAGATTCAGAGAATGAGTAGCTATTGATATAGTAAGGAGAGTAGGATGAGAGGGTGTTAAGAAGGAAGGAGTGGTGCACTCCTCAAATGCTACACAATGATAAAGAAGAATGAGAATAAAAAGGATTTTGTATGTGGCAAATAGCAAGTCATTGTTGCTCATTGAAATATAGAATGTTTTCAGTACCCAAGAAGGAACAGTAGGCTCTTAGGGATAAACTGTACAATAAAGAATAACATAGAAAAAAATAAACTTTTTGATTCCCTCTTATTTCTACTTTTAGACTAACTAGAACATTGTCCAAACCCAAATGCTTGGGTGGTAAGCAAAATCCAAGATACTAGGAAATGCCTAGGGGCAGCTAGGTGACACAAAGATAGCTTGTCCAAGAATGAGAAAAAAACCTGAATTGAAATTTTTTCCAACCACTTAACAAGTGTGTGACCTTGGGCAATTCACTGTACTTCTGTTTATCAGAGTTTCCTCAGCTGATATATGAGAATAATAATACTGCCTATCAACAACCAAAGTTGTTTGGAGAATCAAATGAGATAACATTTTTAGCACAGTTCCTAATACATAGTGAAGATAATGATGTTGATGATTGTGGTGGTAATGATAAAACTTTTTGAGATAATAAATTGCAACTATTTCTCAAATGTTACTAAATCATGCATGTGTTTGATTCAACAATAAACCTATGAGCTTTATTTGCCAAAGATGCCAAAGGAACAGAAAAAAGGACACATACAAAATATACCTAGCAGGTTTTTGTAGTGGTAAAGAAAAAATAGAAATTAAATCAGTACTCATCGAATGAGAAATTACTTAACAAATTATGGTATATGAATGTAATGAAATATAATCATGCCAGAAGAAAAGATGAAAGAGATAATATAGCAAATAGAGAATTAGTCATGAACTCAGAGAGAACTAGGTTAAAAGACTATCTTGAAAATAAAGTGACAGTGTAAGCCTCACTTAACTTTTTAGACTATCAGACAGCTCTGTTGGACAATAAATTGCTGAGAAATTAGTAGCTTACAAGTGAAGCTAGAAGTCTGAACCAAGGTACTTCAGTGGACAGAGTGGTAAGCTTGAAGTCAGGAAAACTCATTTTCCTGAGTTCAAATCTGACCCCACACACTTACTATGTGACACTGCTCAAGGCACTTAACTCTTTTTGCCTTAGTTCCTCATCTACAGAGTGAGCTGGAGAAGGACATGGCCAACCCTCTACTACCTTTTCCAAGAAAATCCCAAATGGGGTCATGAAGAGTCAGACAAAATTAAGACAACTCAATAGTTACAACAAATTACTACTGCTGCTATTACCACCACTCTCACTAACATAAGCCTACAATTTTAAGAAGGTGTTTCCTCATCTGAGAGTTCCCTACAACAATGAAACCCCTGGGCTATTCTCTACACCCATAGAAAGAAAGCAGTCATAATTACAAAGTAGAATCAATTTATCCCAAATAGCTCATGGTAGCATTTCTAACAGTATTAAGTAATCAGAATTTTGTAAAAGTACACCTGGATTTCAACAATGCATTTGGCAATATCTCTCACAAATTCTTTGTAGACAATATGTAGACATTTGAGTTATGTAGATTTGGAATAGGTTGAACAGCTAGACCTAAACCTTCAAAATACTGAAAAATAAACCAGTGTCAAACTCAAGAAGTCTCACCAATGCAATATTACAAGAATCTGGCTAGAACCCAATGGCATTGAACATTGGAACATGTCACAAAATGTTTACATCATTTATAAATGACACAATGCTGGAAGAAAGAAGTAGGTAATATATTAGAGAATAGAATCTAGATAAATCAATTGTAATAGTCTACAATGATGAACTGAATCTAATGGAATGGTTTTATTTCTGATAAATGTATAGTTCAATAAGCATCTATAAAAGTACAGGCGACTACATAATTCAATGGAAATCCCCTGGGGCTCAGAGTCAGAAAACTTGGGTTTAATCTTCACTCCACCATTTACTACTTGTGTGATCCTAATCTCTTAAGCACTTTGGGATTCCATTCCCTTATCTAAAAAAGTATATGAAATTTGAGGTCCTTTCTACCTCTAAAGCCTTTTATCCAATGATCATGCAGAGATAGTTGGCAATAAGTCATATAAAAGTATTAAAATCTGAATGGATTGGAAGCCCAAAACAAGACAGAAGTGTGATCTGGAAACTAATACATATCTAGGATATAATAAGAAAGGTACACTCTCCAGAATAAGGATTGTTTTCAAGTCTCATTACTGTGGCCTAATCACACCATTTTTATCCCATCTCAACAATTCTGGACACATTTTAAGAATGATGATGATAACTTACATTGTACAAAGAAGAAAAGCTGAATGATGATGAAGTTAGAAATCATTCTATATAAGAATCATTTTAATGACTTGGAGATATTTATCATAGTTAAGACAATAATGACATGATAGGAACACTATTCTGACAATTAGAGCTACTACTAAATTAAATGTATTGCCTTAGGAGAATGCAGATTGCTCCATCCTTGGAGTTCTTCAAGTCAATGCTATATTTGTAGTTGGAATTTCAGAAGAGATTCTTGTTCATATATAGTTCTTTTCTTAGTTCTACTCTTTCCCACCTGGGCCTCTCCTTATATATAGTTATTAGCTCTTCCCCTTCCTATTGCATCAGCAACAAGAGTTCACAAGTTCTAGGGTTCACAAGTTGTAGGGTTCACAAGTTCAGCTCCTCAACTAAAACTTGATACAGTCAAGGGCAAGAACTGAAATAAGGTGTCAACTAAATAGCTGAAACAAGGTGTTAACTACTTCTTTGCTTCCATTACACTCCAGAGGGCAAAATTATGACAAAGGAAAAGCTTCAGATTCTCTCATAGTTTAATATAATGAAAATTTTTCTAGCAATTAAAGCTACCTGAAAAATGGAATGAATTGTTTCATGAAATGATCCTTTCCCCCATCTCTGGAAGGTTTTAAGCTAAAGCTAGCTTATTAACTGTTAAGTATAATGTACAGAGTTCTGTAGTGTGGCGATAGGGCCATTTACTCACTAAATGACCTCTAAGGCTACTTCCAATTCTCAGAGTCTATGGATTCATAAATTATTGCAGTTGACAAAGAATTTGACCATAGGAAGAGATCCTAGCACAGTGTTGTTTTGTATTAAATTGTTAATATCAGAAAAATCTTTGCAGGATCCTTAAGATGAAACAGCCATAATGAAACTATTATTTTGTGGATTCGGTAAAAGAATAGTGCAGGTAAAATGGGCTTCTGGAAAGTGTCTCTCTCTCTCTTGAAGAGATCTTATTACTCTCAAATATCCATAAAATCTAACCAATTAAATTGAACCTCAACTCTACTCATATAGAACTTCCTCCTTCCATTAACATTTCTCCCTAGGTACCTTTTTCTTTTGCTATGTGCTACTGGGAGGATGGAACAAAGAGAGGTACCCAAAAGAACAGAGTATTACTGCAGAGGACCATTATTAAATGAGGAATTTGTGGCTGATAACAAAGGTTTTCTATGTAGATTTTGTGATACAAATCACTCACTCCCTGGATGATGCTAATTTATTTTACAGTAAATGTATATTTATATGCATTTTATTTGTAATGGGTAAAATTATTGTATAAGAAAAAGAAAATATGATAATGAACTTAATTCTCTTCCTATTTCAAACAAGCATTCATTCCCTAATTGAAGCCAGGAAAATTCTCTTACATCCCTCCTCATTAAATTTTCTCCTGTACATTAAGGTCCTAAGTCATAGATAGTCTATCTCTGTAGATAAATCCTCGGAAATGGCCTGAGGTATACACAGATTACCTTATTTACTCAGCATCACACTAATAGGAATTGAACCAACAGGGTCTGCCTCCAATTCTAACATCCTAACCACAACTTCATTTCCTCTCAGCAAGATAAAATGACTTAAAACTTTCAGAGGCAAATACTACGGCCAAAAGAATGTCATAGTAACAATGCTTCAGGGCCAGATGTTGAAATAAATGGATATTTGAAACCTACTCTCCCAAATCCTCAGCAGTTTGTCTCTGAATAGAAGTAGACTTCATGATTCTTACAGCTTTATCAGCCTATTAAAGTTGTGTCTCTGAAACCTGATCATAGAACACAAGGAATATCACACTGGGACAGAGCCATCATCTATTTATCCAGTCCAAACTTCAGTTACTAACATGAGCACATGAAATGTGATCAACAGGAGATCTAAATTCTCTTTGAACATGGGGTATAACAAAGTTAAGCATCACCCAATCTCTTTTCCTAGTTTCTAATAGAGCTTTTAATCAAAATGTTGTTTAAACCCTTTTTGAATTTATTTGTGGGACAGACCAACTAAAGAATCTATTTGTCCTTTCTGAAAATGTGACCTCTTGGGGGAAATGAATAACAACTATATTTTCTGCTAATTTTTTCCTCTACATGTAAATTGTATTTTGCATCTTTCTTTTTCTGGACCTATTTTTTCCTGTGACAGTAATTCTGCTTTCATGGTATTATAAGCCCTGCTATCCACATCAGTGTAACTATCCTTTCTTATTTTGGATAATCTTATTTAATAACTCATTGCTATCTTCATTTTAAGATAATTTAAGATAAATGTCTTTTCAGCTGGAGAAACAAAATAAAAATATTTCTTAGAAAAGTTTGTTAGAATTGCTATTATGACTATTTTTGCTGTCATTGACATTTCTGTGATATAGTTATGTTTGTATGTATCCAATCGCCTTCTATGAACAAGGCCCCAAAACCTCCTCTTTGTGTGGATGAGGTTGATGTGGATGCTCTGCCTTGTAACAATATTTTTACCCTTTGCCCTTCAATTCCTTGCCCTGATGATGCACCATTTTATATTTAATCCAATAGGAAAATCACAAAAGTAACCACTCTATAGTATTTCTTTTGACTTTCTCTGGAGAGCACAAAGAAAGTAAATTTTCTCATTCTATAAAGTAGTGTGAGAGATTCTTCACTTACCTGTATTCCATGTTTGTTTCAGATAGAGGGAGGCCCAGACTAATGCTACATCTGCCACAGGGAAAAGCAGCACTATATTTTGCTTCTACCATGAGCAATCTTTTCTAGTGGCTGTGTCCCAGAAAGTGTAATTTTCACCAGGCTATTTTTGAGGAGAGGCAAAGGGCATCTATCAAAGATGCAAAACCCTGCTTGCTATGTTTGACTGCTAGTAGACATGGATTAGCTTCATTTTGTAAAGTTCTTGATCTTGAGCATGTGCTACTTCTCAAATCCTAGCATAAAGACATATAGAGAATTTGGTGGGGGGTGAGTACAGGGAATGGTAGTAAAACCTGTGGTTTCATTTGTGGGAACAAATTATTGTATAGAATTTCCTCTACCCATGGATCTTGACAACTCATCTGGAAGTAATAGTCTGCTTGCAACACTAAGGGATTGAGTAACTTGTCCATGGTTATATAGATAGTAGGTTTTAGAAAGAGAACTTATACCAGGGTAATACTGATAATAATAACAACAACCATTTTTATAGTACCCACTATGTTCTAGGCTCTATGTTCAGTGATTTTAAAAATATCTTTTGATCCTCACAACAAACATCAGGAGGTAGGTATTATCCCTATTTTAGAGTTGACTAAACTGATACAGAGGTTCTATAAATTGTCCAACACCTAATAGTGAGATAGTAAGCTCACTAAGGAAGTGAAACAGTCACCTAGTAAGTATCTGAGTCTGGATTTGAACTTAAGTCTTCTCGACTGTAGGCTCATCACTCTATTCCTAACACTACTAGATATCTCTTATTCCACAGTCTTCATTATTTCAAAAATATCTTTCTTTGTATCCATTATATTACAATGACTTTTGTTCATAAGAAAAAATATTAATCACTAAAATTCCTCTTGTCTCTTCTTTTTAAAGTTTTCTAATGTTTATACTGGATCTTTCAAAAGTTAACAAAGGGTAAAGAGAGATTTTTTTTAAATTGATAAGACTGGAGTTTTATTGGCCTCCATTATATTCTTAATGCCTTACCTACTAGACACATGGGTGGTTGTCACTCTTTTAGGCTCATCACCCTTCTGCTGCCTTGATTTGGCATCTTGATGTTATTGTGCAGAGATGTTGTCCATAAAGACAAAGGAAAAAAACATCAGAGTTGGGGATAGATAGCAATGTATTATTTTTTGATGCTACCCAACTGAACTGTAGAAATGTGCAAAGAGACAGAAAGGAGACTTAAAGTTCACAATTGTTTTATTTAATGCTATCTTAAACCTAACTCTACTTCTCATGTTATTTTTTTTCTGGACTTAAGAAATAAAACAAGGGCTTCATTGGAACTCAGAAGAGTAGATCACCAGCAGGTGTGGTGGTTGCCAGAAATATCAACCCATAAATACCAAAGATAAAATAAAATGTCAGTGTAGAACTCTGTAGGAAATGGCAGGTATTGGTATGTAGTACAGCCTCTGTCCCCTGAAGCAAGAAGTGGTAAAGGCATATCAGCCATGCAGCCACTTCTACTTGGCTGGTTCAGGGCTCCCAGCCCGTATATTGAAGGGAGACCAAGTGAGCATCCAGAAGGTAATTGCTCTTGATTTACCTTGCCTGGATCTCGATCCCAGTCTTGTGTGGTAGTTCTGAAGTGTGAGACCAGTGAACGAAAGCTGGTGGGGGCTGTAGAGAGAGCACCCTACTAATAGATCAAGAAGCTGCAAAACGCCCAGCAATTTGGGACAAAGCTCTTCCCTCTGGAAGCAGAGTTCTACTGTGGAAAAGGTCTCAAAACTTAAGTAATTGACTGGGAACATTAGCAAGAAAAGGAACCAAAGCAAGCACAGCAATCCAACTTCAGATTCCTTTTTGGGGGACAAAAAGGATCAAAGCATGGAATGGGAAGAAGACAACACAATCAGAAAACGTGCACCAAAAGCTTCCAAGAAAAACTTTGGTTACAGGCCATGGAAGAGCTCAAGAAGGATTTTGAAAATAAAGTAAGAGAAGTGGAGGAAAAATTGGAACGAGAAATGAGAACGATAGAAGAAAAGCATGAAAAGAAAGTCAACAACCTACTGAAGAAAATAACACCTTAAAACCAGACCAACTCAAATGGCAAAAGAGGGCCAAAAAAGCAATGAGAAGAGGAATAACTTAGAAAGCTTAATTGGACAGATGGAAAAGAATCTCAAAAGCTCACTGAAGAGAATAATTCCTTCAGAATTAGAGCAGAGCAAATGGAACCTAATGACTTTATGAGAAATCAAGATAATCTTAAGCAGATCCAAAAAATTAAAAAAAAATAGAAAGCAATGTGAAATGTCTCATTGGAAAAAAACTGACCTGGAAAATATATCCAGGAGAGACAATTTTAAAAAAAAATTATTGGACTACCTGAAAGCCAT
>JAQQSW010017015.1:0-11549 GCA_028646575.1 Pseudocheirus occidentalis | reverse complement strand
CTGACCCAAAAAGATAACCCTCACCTGAATAAAAAACCAGTAATAGCCCCCTACTCTCCTGTGTGGCATGATACCCAGTTTAGAGTTTATGTCTTTCCTTCCCTAAGCCAAATTCAATGAGAGTAAATGAAAGTAAAGTTGTAACAGTTATCCCTTGCCTCTTCTATATGGGATGATTAACCCCATTCTGTCTCTCCTCTGCCACCTCAGAATTTCACCTTTTAAAGTATCATCCCTTCCTATTCAATTGATCCTGTACCCTCTATGTACACACATATACACACATGCTCAGATATGTATTCATACACATATATAACCTTCTATATAGACATGTGTAGGTATACATCTATATACATTTGTATTTCCTTCACTTATCCTCATAATAAGAAAAGTTTCATAAGTTACTATGATCGTTTTTCCCATATTGGCATGTAAATAGTTCAGCTTTGATAAGTTCCTTATGATTTCTTTCCCATGTTTACCTTCTCATGCTTCTTGTGTTTGAATGTCAAATTTTCTGTTCAGTTCTGGTTTTTTCAGAAAGAATGCTTGAAAGTCCTCCATCTCATTGAATGACCATATTTTCCTCTGGAACATTATACTCAATTTTGCTGGGCAGGTTATCCTTGGTTTTAATCCCAGCTCCCTTGATCTTTGAAATATCATATTCCAGGCTCTTCGATCCCTCAGTGTAGAACCTGCTAGATCCTGGGTTATCCTAATTGTGTTTCCACTGTATTAAAATTGTTTTCTCTTGGCAGTCTGTAACATTTTCTTCTTGATCTGTGGATTCCAGAACCTGGCTATAACATTTCTAGGAGTTTTCTTTTTGGGATCTTGTTCAAGAGGTGATCAAGTGAATTCTTTCAAGTCCTATTTTGCCCTCTGATTCTAAAACATCAGGGCAATTTTCCTTCATAATTTCTTGAAGGATGCTTTCCAATTTTTTTTTTATCATGGCTTTCTGGTAGACCAATAATTTTCAGATTGTCTCTCCTGGATCTATTTTGCAGGTCAGTGGTTTTTTCAAGGAGATATTTCACATTGCTTTCTATTTTTTCATTTCTTTGTAACTGTTTAATAATATCTTGGTTTATCATAAAGTTATTAGCTTCCACTTGCTCCACTCTAATTCAGAAGGAATTCTCTTCAGAATGCTTTTGAGATTCTTTTTCCATCTGGCAAATTCGACTTTTTAAGGCATTCTTTTCCTTATTGGTTTTTTGGGCCTCTTTTGCCATTTGAGTTAATTTGTTCTTTAAGGTGTTGTTTTCTACAGTAAGGTTGTTGACTCTCTTTCATGATTTTCTCGCATCATTCTCATTTCTTTTCCCAATTTTTCCTCCACTTCTCTTATTTGGTTTTCAAAGTCCTTTTTAAGTTGATCTATGGCTTGTAGGTAACCTTCATATTTTTTGGAAGCATATGGTGTGGGAGTTCTGACTGTGTTGTCTTCCTCCTGTTCCATGCTTTGATCTTTTTTGTCCCCCAAAAAAGATTCTAGAGTTTTATGGCAGTTCTTATTTTGCTTCCTTTTCCTCATGTTGGCCAGTCAATTAATTGCTTGATTTTTTTTAGCTCTCTGTAACTCTGCTTCCAGGGGGGAAAGCTCTGTCCCAAATTGCTGGGGTTTTCACAGATGCCAGAGCTATTGGGGGGTGCTGCAGCCCCCCCCAGCTTTGGCTTGCTGAGAGCGCATCCCAGGACCACCACCCACGACCATGATCCAGATCCAGGATGCTCAATGCAAGTGCCCTTGGCCCTGATCAATCACGTTGGCCCCCCTGTTATCTGCAGGCCAGGAGCTCTGAAGCAGCCCAGTGGAGGCAGTTGCTGCTTGCAGTCGTTCCTGCTGGTTCCAGCCACTTCCTCACTGCTTCCCTGCCCTGGCGGCAGTTTGGCCAGACCGCTTTTTTTCCCCAAATTTAGCTCAAATTCCACTGACCTTTCCTTAGCCTTATTTCTTCTGGCTTGATAAATGTGGAGACTGCCCCAGGTGCCTCCAATCTGCTCTTCTGTACACTCCAGCTGTGACTTCTCCCAACTGCCCTGGGGCCAGGCCACGGTTTTGGGCTGGCTCCCAGCCTGCTGCGATGAGCCCCACCTGCCGAGCTACCTTCAGCAAAAGATGTGTTTTCTGTATTTTTGTGAGTTTGGGAGCCCTAAAATTTGTTAAGAGTCATATTTTATGGGTATTTAGGGTGGCTGTGTGGGAGCTGTGAAACTTTGCTGCTTCTATGCTGCCATCTTGGCTCTGCCCCCCTAATCCCTGAAAGAGATTCCTTAATGAAAATTCACAAGAACATTATAGCTAAGTTTCAAAACTCCCTAACCAAGGAGAAAATATTACAAGCAACTAGAAAGAAATAACTTAAATACTGTATAGCTATAGTTAGGCTAACACAAGATTTAGCAGTTTCTGTATGAAAAGGGCATGGAATATATTCTGAAGAGTAAAGGAGCTGGGTTTGCAACCAAGAATAACTTACCTAGCAAACCTGAGTGTAATCCTGCTAGAGAAAAATAGATATTTAAAGACTTAATTTAAAGGACTTTCAGGTATTCTTGAGGAGAGGACTAGAACTGAACAGAAAATTTGACTTACAAGAATCAGGAGAAGCATAAGAAGACAACATGAAAGATTACAAGGTATTTAATAAGGTTAAACAATTTACTTCTTTTTTTGCTTTTTTTTGAGAGGCAAGTCAGGGCAATCAGGGTTAAGTGACTTGCCCAAGGTCACACAGCTAGTAAGTGTTAAATGCCTGAGGCCAGATTTGAGCTCAAGTCCTCCTAACTCCAGGGCTGGTGCTGTATTCATTGTGCCACCTAGTCACCCCAAAAAGTTTACTTCTTATATAGGAAAATGATATTTGTAACTCTTAAGAATATCACTACTAAGGTATTTTGAAAGAGTATATATAGGTAGAAAGTTTGGAGTTGAGTTGATTATGATGGGATGATCCTAAACAATAAAACTCAACAAGGAAAGGTAAAACTGAGCAAATTGTCTTATACAATATAGGCATGAATGGAAGAACAGTTACAGTGGAGGAGAGGAAAGAATGGAGGGCAGGTAGTATGTGAACCTTACTCTCATCAGAACTGGGTTAAAAAGTGAATAAAATATACATTTATTAGGATATAAATGTCTTTACTAACAGAGGGCAAAGATAAGGGAAAAACTCTTAGAAGGGTGTGAAAATAAAGAAATAGGAAGACAAAGAGATAGAATAAGGGTGGACCTTTTAGAAGGGTATACAGATTAGGGAGGCAGTGGTCAGAAATAAATTAGATTTCTGAGGAATGATAGGAGACAGGGAGAGAGAGAGAGAGAGAGAGACAGAGAGAGAGAAGGATTAAAAGTGTAGAAAATTAAGATGGAGGGAAATATACAATTAGTAATTATGACTTTGAATGTGAATGGGATGAACTCACTCATAATATGGAAATAGCAGAATGGATCAAAAATGAGAACCCAATACTATGTTTTTTATAAGAAGCACATTAAAAATTAGAGACACATGTAGAATAATAATATGTTTGGAGTAGAATTTATTGTGCTTCAACTGTTGTAAAAAAAAAGTAGGGTTAGCAATCATAATCTAAGACAAAGTTGAAGCTAAAATAGATTTAAGTAAAAGAGATAAGTAGGGAAACTATATTATGTTAAAATGTGCCATACATAATGAAGTAATATCAGTACTAAATATATATTCACCAAATGCTACAGCATTTACATTTTCAGTGTAAAAAGCAAATGGATTACAAATGGAAATAGAAAGCAAAATTGTAAAAGTGGGAGATTTCAACCTTCCCCTCTTAGAACTAGATAAATCTAATAAAAAAATAAGAAAGAAGTCAAGGAGATAAAGAGAATCTTAGATAAGCTAAATATGATAAACATCTTGAGATAATTGAATGGAAGTAGAAAGGAATATACTTCTTTTCTCAGTGGAATATGGCACCTTTACAAAAGTTGACCGTATATATTAAGCTATAAAAAACTTTATAGTTAAAGGCAGAAAAGTAGAAATATTAAGTGCATACTTTATAGATCACAGTGCAATAAAAAGTATATTTAATAAAGGATCATGGAAATGCAGATTAAAAATTAATCAGAGACAAAAATAATCTAGTCTTTAAGAATGAGTATATTAAAGAACAGGTTATAGGAATAATAAATGTTTTTATTAACAAGAATGGTAATAATGAGACGACATATCAAAATTTATGGGATGCATCAAAAGCTGTAATCAGAGGAAGATTTATATCTACAAATATATCAGTAAAGTAGAGAAAGAACAGATCAATGAATTGGCTATGCAAATTTAAAAAAACTAGAAAAAAGAACGAATAAAAAATCTCCAACTAAACACCAAATTGTAAATCTTGAAAATTAAAGGTGAAATTAACAAAAATGGAATGTAATAAAACCATTGAATTAATAAAATTAGGAGTTGATTTTAGAAAAACGTATAAAAAGATTCATCATTGGTTAATATGATTTTTAAATGAGACAAGAAAATTAAGTTACTAATGATGAACGTGAATACCTGACTAATGAAGATGAAATTAAAGTAATTGTTAGGAATTACTTTGTCCACTTATGTGCCAACAAATTTGGCAATTTAAATGAAAGAGAAGAACACTTACAAAAACATAAACTGCCCAGATTAACAGAAGGAGAAATAGAATATCTAAATAAACCTGTTTTTGGGCAAAGAAATTGAACTGGTTATAAATGTTCCCTAAGAAAAAAGCTTCAGGACAAAATTAACTTACAAGTGAATTTTACCAAACATTTAAAGACCAACTAATTCCAATATCAAATAAGTTATTTGGAATAATAGGCAGAGAAGGAGTCCTGCTTTTCATTTGTTATGAAACAAATATGATGCTGATATCTAAACCAGGAGGAGCAAAAACAGAAAGAGAAAATTATAGATGAATTTCATTACAGAATATTTACATAAAAATCCTAAATAAAATACTAGGTAAGAGACTACAACAATATATCACAAAGATTATACATTATGTGTAAGTGGGATTTATACCAGGAATGCAGGGCTGATTCAATAAAAGGAAAACTATTAACATAATTGATTATCTCAATAACAAAAGTAACAAAACCCATGTAATTATATCAACAGGTGCAGAAAAAGCTTGTGACAAAATATATCACTCATTCTTATTAAAAACACTTGAAGGCATAGGTATAGATGGATTTCTCCTTAAAATGATAAGAAGCATTATCTAAAACCATCAGCAAGCATTATCTGTAAAGAGATAAACTAGAAGCCTTCCCAATAAGATCAGAAGTGAAACAAAGATGCCCATTATCACCACTGTTATTCAATATTATCCTAAAATGCTAGCAATAGCAGAAGAGAACAAAAAAGAAATTGAAGGAATCAGAATGGGCAATGAGGTAATAAAACACTCTTTTTACAAATAGTATGATGACTTAGAAAATCCTAGAGATTCCAGTAACAAGCTAGTTGAAACAGTTAATAATTTTAGCAAAGTAACAGGATATAAAATGAACCTACATAAATCATTGGCATTTCTACATGTTACCAACAAAGTCCTACAAGAAAAGATAGTTAATTTAAAATAACTCTAGACAATATAAAATACCTAGGAGTATAACCTCCAAGACTATATGAAATATATGAACATAATTATAAAATAATTTTTGTACAAATAAAGTCAGATAATACATGGAGAGATATTAATTGTTCATGAGTAGGTCAAGACAATATAATAAAAATGATAATTCTACCTGTTTATTCAGTACCATCCCAATTAAATTACCAAAAAAAATTTTGTTTAGCTAGAAAGAAATAATAATAAAATTCATTTGGAAGAACAAAGGTCAAGAATATCAAAGGAATTAAATTTTTTTTAAATTTTATTGACTTGTTTGTTTACTTTTAGGTTACAAGATTCAGTTCCAGAGTCATCTGAGTTTCAGATTTTTCTCCCCTTCCTCCCCTTCCCCCACCCCCGCCATGGTGGCATACAATCATGTATAGGATCTGCAAACTACTTCACATTGTACAATAGTCTGGTTGTATAGGTGTTATAGCCAATGGAGTGAACAATGAGAAAAGAGATACAAAAGCCAAACATCGAAAAGAATGATAGCATGCATTGCTTCAGTCTCCTTTTAAACTCTGATCTTTCTGGATCTTTCTCTGAATGTAGACATCTCCTTCCATCCTGAGACTTGTATAGTTGTCTTTTAACTGTGCGATGCTGAGAAGCGTCCAGTTTTTCAATATTGGTCGTCACACATAGGATGTATCTGTGGTAATTTTTAAAATGTTAAGGAAGGAGGTCTAGCAGTGCCAGATATTAAACCATATTATCAAAACTATGTGGTACTGGCTAAGAAATAGAATGATAAATCAAAGGAGTAGAGTAAATATACAACACAGTAGTAACTGATTATAGTAACCTTATGTTTGATAAATGTAAAGACTTAAGCTTTCAGGGTAAGAATTCACTCTTTAGTAAAAATTATTAGTAAAAATGGGAAGCAATCTGGCAGAAACTAGGTATACCTAGGTATACTAGGTATACTAGGTATACCATTTACCAAGAGAATATCAAAATGGATTCATGACCTAGATATAAAGGGAAATATAAGTAAATTAGAACATGGGACATATTACCTAGCAGATTAATGGACGGGAGAAGAATTTATGAATAAACATAATACAGAAAACATTATGAAGAGATATAAAATAAATTTGATCACATTAAATCGAAAAATTTTGTGCAAATAAAACCAATGTAGTCAAGATTAGAAGGAAAATAGGAAATTTGAGAGAAATTTTTATAGATGGTTTTTTGGATAAAGGTCTCATATCAAATATATAGAGAACTTTGTCAAATTTATAAAAAATATGAGTTATTCCTCAATTGATAAATGGTTTTATGAAAAAAATGAATAAAACTGATATATCAAGGTGATCAGGGAAAAAGGAAAAGAACCTCTATCTTCTAAAACACTTACAGCATATCTCATTGTGATAGCAAAGAATTGGTTGATGGGGTGCCCATCAGCTGGGGAATGGTTGAATAAGCTGCGGCATATGATTGTGATGGAATACTGATGTGCTATAAGAAATGATGAGCAGGTTCATTTTAGGAAAACATGGAAAGACTTGCATGAAATAATGAAGAATGAAAGAAGCAGATCCAAGAAAACAGCAATTTTGTCTGAAGAGTAAACATGAATGAATAAGTTATTCTGAGTTATATAAATATTCAAATCAACTACAAAGGACCTATGAAGAAAGATGCTATCTACCTCCAGAGAAACTGATATATGGAACTATATATTGTATAGTTTCACATATATATGTATACACACGTACACACATGCACAATACATACATATACCTATGTCAAATGTTGACCGTCTCTAGTGCAGAACAGCACTTCTCTAGTGGGAAGGAGGAACAAAGATAAACATTTTGGAACTCAAATGGAACACAAAATAAGTAAAATTTTAAAAATAAAAAAAAATTTTGAATAGATCAAATTTTGGGAAGAGAATGCTAAGTCCAGCGTAACACATGTTGAGTTTGAGATTCTGATTAGACATTTATTTGGGACTACGCAACTGGACAATTAGAGTTTGGGAATGGAACTCTGAAGAGAAGAGGGAAAAAAGAGAAATAGTATTAGAAGACATTTGCTCAGAAGTAAGACATGAAGTCATAGAAATGGTTGAGGTCATCAAAGGAGAAAGAGTAGAAAGAGAAGAAAAGAGGTCAAAGACATAAACTTTGGTGACACTCACATGTAAAGGGTTAGAAGGAGGAGTCAGCAGAGGAAACAGAGGAATTATTAGGGAAGTAGCAGGATATTGATGAGAGTCTAGTGGCATTGAAGCCAAGGAATATAAAGCTATAAAGAAGCAGGTAGTCACCAATTTCATATGTTTCACATTAGTTAAGAAGGAAAAGAATGACTGGTGTGTTGTTTATTAAATTCCTAATGAAAGACATATTGAAACCACAATGGACCTAAGTGGCTTATCTGATGTTTGATTAGATCCTGGGTGCTTATCTAGGAGCAGTGGGGAAGGAATAAATAGCTTCAAGAAGGTGATGGCAGGGGTTCAGTGAAGACTGTGTTACTATCCTTTCTTATGAGGAACAGCTTCTTCCAGACCTCTATCTCTCCCACTTCCCAAAAATCTGTTTGGCCACAGACTTGACTATTAAACCCTTTGGATCTGCCTGAATTGGCAATTCCAGGATAAAATGCTCTCCAGAATCTAATCAGGATTAATTTTTTTTTTTGTTTTTGTTTTTTGGAGGGCAGCTGGGGTTAAGTGACTTGCCCAAGGTCACACGGCTAGTTTTTTGTGTTAAGTGTCTGAGGCCGGATTTGAACTCAGGTACTCCTGACTCCAGGGCCGGTGCTCTATTCACTGCGCCACCTAGCTGCCCCAGGATTAATTTTTTTTAATTCTGAAATTAAACACTAAATCAGCAGACAGAACCAGTTACAGAACATCTACACATGCTCCAGTCTCTGAAGCACTTCCATTATGCGTAATCATGACTCCCAGAAGTCTCCCTATTCTCTTTTACGTGGGGAGTAGTATGTGCTCTATATTCATTAGTTTGGTGTTACACACATAAAAAGGAAAACAGAAAAAGAGGATTACACATGTATCCATGAATCTGCAATATATGCAGATTCCTTCTCCCTCCAAGTTTACAAATTCAATATATTATTTTCAAAGCTATCTTGCTTTTTTATGCTTCCTATTGACTGTCCTTGTCTCTTCTATGCATTCAAAAATGTTTTAATGACGCTCTTTTCTTGGTTTTTTCCTTTATTAAAAAACTTTGATAACTTTAGTGTTATCTCCCCCTTTTAACTCCCAACTCCCTCTAGTTGAAAGAAGAACAAAAACCACGTGGCAAATATGCATTGTCAAGGAAAACAGATTTCTGCCTTTTGAAATATATCCAAAAGGTCACTAAACTGTTTCAGAAGCATGGTCCACTTCTGAAAATACATGTTAAATTCTGTGAGTTTATCACTTCATTATCTAGAGTTTGGGAGCATTCATAATTAATTGTCTTCTAGAACCATGGCTGATCATTGCATTGATTAGTGTTCTTACATCTCTCTCTCTCTCTTTTTTACAATGATGCAGTTATTGTATACATTCTTCTCTTGTTCATATAAATCTTTCCAGGTTCATCTGACACCACTCCTTTCATCATCTCTTGTGGTGCAATTCTATCTCATTATAATCATATAAAACCACATTTTGTTTAGCCATTCCCCAGTTGATGTACAACCTCTTAGTTTCTAATTCTTTGCTATTACAAAAATAAATGCTTTAAATATTTTTGTACATATGAGTTTTTTTTTTATTCTTTTACCTCTCTAGGCCTAGTAGTGGTATTTTTTTGGTTGAAGAGTATGCACATCATTGAAGAAAAACCCATACCCTATATTTTGGGCATAATCCTGCCAGAGGTAATTTGTTAAATAAGCTATTCTAATTCTAAACATTTCTGATTAGAATAAGGAATGTTAAAATAGTTTCTTCATACCTTTAGAAATCTCTCTAACATGAGCCGTTTTGGGGTTATAATTTAAAGTAATTCCAAGCAAAGGCAAGTTCTACCATAGGAAAAATACAGTTAGAGTTCAGGTGAAGATTCAGTTAACATTTTGCTTTGTTAGAAGGAACAGTAGTTACTTAAAATAATGATATACTCTGAAGAATAATTTTCCTAAAACTTATCACTCTTTAATTACCAATTTCATGGATTCTTCTTTTGTCTTGGTCAAAGGTGAACTCAGGATAAATCTGACCACTATTTTCATCACTTCAGGAAGGAGTTCATCGTAGCCTGACCAGGACTTTTTTTTTTCTTTTACAAACTGTCTAGGACTTTGATAAAAATGATGTAAAGAGATTTCAGTGCCAGACAAACATTGTTTTCTTAGCAGTTGGATTAAGTATTGAGAAGGTTTTTATTCATTCAGATAAGTCTGGAGAGGGCTTCAGATTAAAGTATTGTCATAATATAATTTTGTAACATGAAACCTAAAAAAGAGAATGAGTGGATCTTAGTATGCTTCCAAAATCATTTAGTGATCTTTTGGATGTAGTTCCAAATTGCCTTCTAGAATGGCTGGACCAATTTACAACTCTACCAACATTGTATTAGTGTGCCTGTTTATCCACAATCCTTCTAGCAATTGTTATTTTCCATTGTCATTTTTGACAATCTGATGGGTATGAGGTAGAGCTTCAGAACATAAAATGCGTTTTATGCATTATTTGAAACATTTTTTCATATGTCTATAGACATCTTAGATTTCTTCCTTTGAGGACTACCTTCATACCCTCTAACTGTTTATGTGTTGGGGAATGGCTTTGTTTTTTATAAATTTGAAGCAATTTCTTACATATCTTGGATATCAGACTTTTAAAAGAAAAATTTGCTGTGAATTTTCCCACTTAACTGTTTTACTTCTAATTTAAAGTGCGTTAATTTTGTTTTTGCAAAATCTTTTAAGTTCTGTGTGGTCAAAATTATTTATTTTACCTTTTATATGATCACTATTCCTTGTTGGATTATGAATTCACTCTCTCTCTCTAAATTCAATTGGTACTTTTTCCTTGCTCCTCTAATTTCTTTATAATATTACCTTTTACATTTAAGTAATATATTCATTTTTTATCAGATGTTGGTCAGATGCTAGACTACTTTTCAATTTTCCCATAAATTTTTCTTAAATAGTGAGTCCTTAGCACAGTAGTTGGGGCCTTTGAGTTTTTCAAATACTATGCTGCTGAAGTTTTTTTTATGCCCTATACTTGACCAATATTTGTTAAGGTGCCACACCCAAATTTGTAATATGGATACTCCTTTTTGTTCCATTCAATAATCACCAGAGATCGAGTGTATCTGATTTTTCTAAAATATGCTCGGGTATTTATTCTTTTCCTATTTATAGTTTTGCTAGATTGGTCTCTGAATCAGAGGGGGGTACTTTGAAATCTCCAACTATTAATGTTTTATTGCCTATTCCAATAAATTGATTAACATTTCCTTTAACTATTTAAATACTATGTCATTTAGTATATCTAAGTAAAATTTAATATTAATTCATTGTCCATAATTTGATGCCTTCAAGCATAATGTGGTTTCCCTGTTTTTTTCTTTTAATTAAATTTATTTTTCCTGATGCTTCCTCTGCTTTTTTGAGTTGACTTGAGGCATAATAGATTTTATTTCACTTGTTATTTTATCACTGTATGAATCTTTATGTTTCAAGTGTTTTTCTGGTAAATAGTACTGTTAGGTTGTGCTTTCTAATCCATTCTCTCAATATCTCCCTTTTCCTGAGTGAGTTCATCTCTTTTATGTCCATAGTTATTACTGTTTGTTGTTGTTGTTGTTGTTTTAATTTATTGACTTGTTTATTTACTTTTAGTTTACAAGATTCGTTTACAGAATCACTTGAGTTTCAGATTTTCTTTCCTCCCTTCT
>JAQQSW010017014.1:0-11549 GCA_028646575.1 Pseudocheirus occidentalis | reverse complement strand
GAAGAGTTGTGTGATTTGGCCAGATAAGACTCTGGGAAGCCGTTGAGCGACCCGGCTTTGAAAAACCCAGATGTTGATGCTGCCCTCTCTGGTAACTTGAATAGGTAATGGATGTGATGGTCAGATGGTTGGAAGCCCATCTGCTGATCTGTTTCTTGGTCTGCTTGTAACTTGTGTTTGTAAGTTGTGCTTGTGACTTGGGTTGGTATTATGTGGATTTCAGGGTGCTGACTTTTTCCCCTGAACTAAGTAAATGATATGTTTGTTTGATTAAAGAAAGACTGTTAATCCATTTTGAGTTCCTTTCCTTTAGTAAAGCAGATCTAAGAACCTGTGCTAACAGCCACCCTGGGTATGCTAGGGTGCTTGCTGATACAGCAAATAAGATAATTTCTCTGAACTTTAGTTTGCTCTTCTGTAAAATTAAAAGAATACTACTACTCTAGCAACATCATCTGGACCTACTTTTTGACTCCTATAAAAACTTTATAAAAATTATTTGTCTAATCATCATTTACCCCTGATGAAAATATGAGAAAGATTGGGTGGCTAGGTGGTGCAGTGAATAGAGCACCCATTCTGGAGTCAGGAGGACCTGAGTTCAAATCCAGCCTCAGACACAACACAAAATCTAGCCGTGTGACTTTGGGCAAGTCACTTAATCCCAATTGCCCTCTAAAAAAGCAAAATGAGTAACTGTAGGCTTCTACAATAAGTATTTTTTATAGTAGACTCTGTCTTCAGTCATAAAATTGACTGAAAGATATAACATGTGTAGAATTCCACTGTATTTATTATTTGTTGACCACAAAAACCACTACATTCAATATTTTTTATGAATGTATTTGTTCTAGCAATATATATATATATATATATATATATATATATATATATATATATACACATATATAGCTAGCTATATGGAGAGAAAAAAGAATAAAAATCTAGATAGAATACTTGGGGTAGATGGCATGACAGTAACTGAAAAATAGAAATACATGTGTTTTCTGTGTATTTCTTCACAGATGCCTAACACATACAAAATGTATGTCTGCATACACACATATAAAAACACAAATGAACAAAAGCAACATACTCTACTAATGAAAGTCTATACAAAAGTCATTGGTCCCCCAAAGTGACCTAGAACACTAGGTAAGATATTAAATTGCTTGTCACATTGCCAGTACATCTCACAGATGGAATTTGAAGCTAGCTTGTCTTGACTGAGGCTAGCTGACTCTAAGCACCATGCCGCACTAGCTCTTGTTTGATTTACCTCTTGTGACCTTATAAAGGAAATAACTAGTTATATTTTCCTACAGTAAAATATGTTGTTTTAACATAAAAAACTGGTGTGCTTTTTCCCTGACTTTCTTAATTGTCTACTCATAAATCCACTCAAAACTAAATATTTTTCCCATATGTTAACAAAGCAATAAATATGTCATTCCTTGGATGACAGTGACTAAAGGAGAGTCCAAATGTCCCTAGTAGGAAATTTAAAAAATAAAATGAAAAATAAGCCTCTTGGTATACACATTCTAAATTCTTTGATGAAAACCTTGTAATCCACTTGCAGAACCATTTACCAAGGAATATAAAACATTTTTACTTGTGATTTGATGAGATTTAGTATTTTGAGATTCTAACCAAGTTCATTAACACTCAAATATTCATCTAAGGTGCCCAAAATTACCCCAGTTAGACAACACATCAGTACTATCACTTTATTTATATCTTTCCACATGGCTATGATTTATCTTCATGTTATATGGCATGTTTTATCTTTTCTATTTGCTCTCTAAACTATTATGTCATTTTCAAGAGAGCATGAATTCATAGTACAAAGAGTCAAGGACTAGGAGTGCCTGTGCTACCACCAGCCTCATGACCTTAGGCAAATCACTGATCGTTTCTGAACCTCAGTTTCCTCTTTTATATAACTGAAATAATAGTCCCTCCCTTCTTGTCTCACATAATTTTTTTGTAAACAAGATCATGGTTGTTAAAGTGTGTTTTCAACTGTAAAGTTGTATATACATATCCTTACTTACCTTGCCAGGGGCCTTGTGAGGTAAGTAATATCTCCTGACTTAACCTACAAGTTTGCACTTAGAACACAATCTTTTTTAATCTAAATGAAATTATACGCTGTAGACATATGGCAAATGTTTATAAATTGACATTGAATACCTGTAAAAAGGGGTAGATTTAAAATCGCTCTAAGAGCTAAGGTTACAATTTCAAATTTTTCTAAAATGTTCTCTCCTATTTTCGAGTAGACAGAGGTGTACCATTCTTGTTTGACCCATTCCCTTTAATTGCTGACAAATATAATTATTCCACAGTGAACATGACAGCTAATTCAATCACTTATGATACAAATATTGGCCTGAGGTATTTTATGTGATATGCATTTTGATCATTCTCCAGTGGCTAACCAAATAACCTTGGGCTACTATTGCTTTACAATTATTTGTTGTGGTTCAAAATTTCACAACTCTACAAATTTTCATTTGTTTCAAGCAGAACTAAAATTCTTATACTCTCTTAAGATTCTTATGCTGTTTGTTCTATCTTCAATGGGTATAACATATAGCTTTACGAGTAAATATTACATACATAGAAATAAATGTAATCCTAGATTTTTGTGGTAGCCCTAGATACCAGTGGTTCAAGGAAAACCATGATGAAAAGACCTTTCATGAAGAGAGACCAAGAAGAAATGATATCACTAGGATAGAAAAGCTTCCACCAAAGAGGGCCTGTTGTCACAATTCTCATGTACTGGGTGAGGTTTCTGTGGGACAAGGTCAAAGCTATTATCTTTTATGCTCATTGGCATTCCACGAGCTAAACTGGTACTTATGCACAGAATTAACAATAAAGATAAGAGATTGCAGGCAGTGACCTATAGGTCATTGAGGAAGCTATTGGAATAGTCCAGATTAAGGGTTATTGCAATAGCCCAGATATGAAGGGTTCTGTTAGGGTGAATGGGTAAATAAAACATTTATTGAGCACTAGGTGCAAAGCACCAGACTAAATGTTGGGGATACAGATAGAAAAGTAAGATACTCCCTGGTGTCAGTAAGTATGAAAAGGAAGGGATGGATGGAAGATGTATTAAATGCAAGGTGTCTCTTGACTTCTTGACTAGTTGGCTAGAGGCAAAGAAGAGTCAAAGATTATATAAAAGTTCTTTGTCGAGGTGATTGGGAAGGTAATACTATTGAAAGAAACAGAGAAATCCATTTGAGATAGATACATAGTAGGCACTTAGTCAATGTTTCTAGTACAGAGTAAGCACTTAATAAATATTGATTGATTGACTGAGGAGAAATAAATTCATTTCAGGACATGGTGAGATTAAGGTATTGGTAGGCAATCTAGGCAGAAATGAAGGAAAGACAGTAGTTGAATATGCAGAGACAGAGATAGGAAGACAGAAAGAGAGAGATAGAGGCAAAGAGACATAGAGAGAGAAAGAAGTTCAGTGAGAGACATAGACAGAGAAAGAAGAAAGATGAAGTCATATGCATAGAGAAGATTATTGGAGAGAATGTGGAGTAAGAAATTATATGGTGTTGAGTAAAATCAAAACCTTGAGAGGCACACCTGGATGTAGGAGACATGAAGTGGAAAAAAGCAAAGGATTTCAGTGGAAAGATTATTTGACTTGGGAGCCAGAGGGCCTGGGTTCTAACAACAGCATTTATTTAATGCTTTCCAGTTTGCGAAGTGCTGTATGTGTGTTTTCTCATTGGAGATAATCCTATATCAGTACTTTACGACTTATTTCACTTTACGCAAAACCTTTCACTTTTATGGACTTAATTTCGTCACTTGTAAAATTATGTTGTTAGACTCAATGACCTATAAGGACCTTTCATTAGGAGGGTCACATTATCCTTTGAGATGTGAGGGAAGAAGAACTGCAAAGGTGTATATGTATGTGTGTGTATATATACACATACCAACATATATGTACATCAGTATGTACATATGTAACACATATGAATAAATACACGCATACAGAGAGAGAGAGAGAGAGAGAGAGAGAGAGAGAGAGAGAGAGAGATGAGAGACAATGGCAACAAGCATCTCAATGAAGTAGAAGATGAGGTTACCTGCTGAGAGGGCTAGATTTAGATGCTCAAAGGAGAAAGGATTGTAGGACTTTGTGATAAAAGGAGTGAAGTAAAGAAAGAACAATTGCTAACCGGGACAATAGATGAAGATGAAAGGAATAAGAGGTCACAATCAGGATGAAGAGCATGTTCAAATGGAGCATGACAGAAAATCAAGAATATGTGGTAAGAGACAGGGATTGCAGGGGTGGCTAGATGGTGCAGTGAATAGGGCATCGGCCCTGGAGTCAGGAAGACCCGAGCTCAAATCCAGCCTCAGACACTTAACACAATAGTAGCTGTGTGACCTTAGGCAAGTCGCTTAACCCCAATTGCTCTCCAAAAAATAAGAAAAAGGCAAAAAAAGTTTGATAAAACAAGAGAGATGGGGATGAAGAGGTTGAGTGGGAGGAGTCCCATCTGGGTCACCAAAATGAAGAGGTTGGGGAGAGGTGGGTGACTGAGGGATCTCATATAAATCCCTTGAAGGTTCTTGTCTGAAAAGAATTTCACAGGACCCAAGCTATCTTTTGGCAAAGTTACAAAGTTTATTATTACACTTATTTAGCAGCAGGAAAAAGTAGGGGGACATGCAAAGTGCAGGGATGTAAGATAGAGTTATAACGTTTTACGCTCTGCAGTGTGCAGGAAAAGGTTAAGGGAACCTGCAAAGAGCAGGGGCTGGAGGTCCAGTTTTTATATCCATAAAACTGCCAGTCAAAGGTTAATTATTCTAACTAGGTGGACAAAGGTGGAATTAGGGAGGAGTTTTGGAGACATTTAGGAGTGGTCAGTGCTTAATAAGATATGCACTTTTTATATCAACTGCACAGGCATATTGCCCATAATTCACTGGGACATCCCTGGTGGACGCTATCTGGAGGTGTGGTTTTTGGCTTGTGACATCACTAGGTTACTTTTTGGTCAAGGACAAAGGGGATATGGCCCATATGGCTGTTGGAAGGATAGGCTTGATTGTTCCAGGAGCTGCCAAGTCTGGGAGCTAGACAATATTGGGAGGGTGTTATCTCTCTGATAATGTTGTTCAAGGCTTTTGGGTGCAGCTGGCCACTTAGAGCAAAGGGGTTAAGTATTTCTCTAAGGGTTTGTTTATACAATGCTTTTGAAGGATTCATAGGTGCTGTATCTAGGCAGACTTACTAGCTAAGGGAAAAGACTTTCAGGATGGGGGAAGGGGAGAGGCAGAGTTAATGCCTTTATGGCTAGGGGAAAGTATGAATTTACAATATAATTGCACAGGCTTATTACAAACTGATGTTACATACATAAGTACCCAAACACAAGTGAGATTTTGCAAACTGAGGTTGCAGACAAAAGCATCCCAGACTGCATCAGGGATTCCAGTACCAGGTATTTTTGAGGTGAGGTATAGCAGTTTTCTATGATGATAAGACAAAAGTTTTCATGATATCAAAGGATAGTTGGCATAAAGGAGGAGGGCATGGAAAGTGAGGGGATTGGCTTCTTGACCCAGTGAAAAAAAGAGTATTGAACTAGGAATTAGGAGGCCTAAATTTCAACTCTGGATCCAACATGAGACAAGCATTATGAAAACCTAGGTAGATAAATGTGAGCTATTCTGGGCTTAGAAATAGACTGTGATATGTGTCATCATCTTTAATTTCTTTTTTAAAAGTTTTTTGTCTTTATTCATTTCTTTACTTTTAGTTTCCTTTTGTTTAGTTTACAATATTCAGTTCTACAATCCATTGAATTTCAAGTTTTCTCCCCTCCCTCTCCCCCATGTTAGACATTAATCAGATTATAAAGAGGGATTATACTAGATGGAATGAAAAATGGGAAAGAGAAAACAAAATCAAACAAGAAAGAGAGCAGGTAGTTTGCTTCAATCAGCATTCAAATGCTGTTCTTTCTAGTTCTTTCTCTGAATGTAGATATCTCTCTCCATCATGAGTCTTTGAGAGTTGTCTTATAACCTTGCTTTGCTGAGGAGAGTCCAGTCTATCAAAGTTGGTCATCACACATAGGTTGTGTCTGTAACTGTGTACAGATTTCTCCTGGTTCTGCTCTTCTCACTCAGCATCAGTTCATATAAGCCTCTCCAGGTAAATATGAAGTCCATCTGCTCCTCATTTCTGAGAGCACAATAATATTTCATTAAATTCATATACCACAATTTGTTTAGCCATTCCCAATTAATGGGCGTCGCCTTAATTTTCAATTCTTTGCCATGACAAAAAGAGCTGCTATAAATATTTTTGTACATATGGGTCTTCCTCCTACTTCTATGATCTCTTTGGGATACAACCCTAGAAGTGGCATTGCTGGGTCAAAGAGTATGAAATTATTTATAACCCTTTGGGCATAGTTCCGGATTGCTCTCCAGAATGGTTAGATCAGTTCATAACTCCATCAACAATGAATTATTATTCCCTGTTTTCCACATCCTCTTCAGCATTTGTCATTTTCCTGTTTGGTCATCTTAGCCAATCTGACAGGTGAGATGTGGTACCTCAGAGTTGTTTTGATTTGCATTTCTTGAATCAAGAGTGATTTAGAGCATTTTTCCTATGCTTATTGATATCTTTAATTTCCTCCTCTGAAAATTGCCCGTACATATCCTTTGACTATTTATCAATTGGGGAAAGACTTGTATTCTTATAGATTTGACTAATTCTCTGTATATTTTAGAAATGAGGCCTTTATCAGAGACACTGGTTGTAACAATTCTTTTCCAGTTTCCCACTTTCCTCTTAGTCTTGGTTACATTGGCTTTGTTTGTACAGAAACTTTTCAATTTAATGTAATTAAATGAACCATTTTGCATTTTATAATGCTCTCTAACTCTTCTTTGGTCATAAAGTCTCCCCTACTCCATAAATCTGACAGATAAAACTATTCCTTGCTTTCCAAGATTACTTACAATATCAGCTTTTATACCTAAATTTTGCACCTATTTAGACTTGATTTTGGTATATGATGTTAGATGATGGTCTATGCCCAGTTTCTGCCATACTATATTCCAGTTTTCCAGCAGTTTTTGTCAAATTGTGAGTTCTTATCCCAAAAATTGGGGTCTTTGGGTTTATCAAACAGTAGATTACTATAGTCATTGACTGATGACTCTCCTGTACCCAATCTATTCCACTGATCCACTGTTCTATTCCTCAGCCAGTACCAAGTAGTTTTGATTACTGCTGCTTTACAAAATGGATTAAAATCTGGTACAGCTAGGCCACCTTCCATAACATTTCTTTACATTAATTCCCTTGATATTCTAGACCTTTTGTACTTCCAAATGAATTGTGTCACTATTTTTTCTAGCTGTATAAAGAAATTTTTTTGGTAGATTGATCACCATCTTTAATTTCAAAGTAATCAAGTATAGTGTGAGCTTATTCATTAAACAACATCCAAGATCCATGAGGAAATGTCTACTGATATGGTCAGGGCAATGTGGTATAGACTGGAGGATACACAAATGACATATAAAACACAGTCATTCCCTATACTGAGATGAGTTAGACTATTATCTTAGGGCAGTTAGGTGGCAAAATGGATAAAATGCCAGGTGTGGAGTAAGGAATACTCATCTTCCTGAGTTCAAATCTAGCCTCAGACACTTTTTGTATGTCCCTACGCAAATCACTCATCCCTATTTGCCTCAGTTTCCACATATGTAAAATGAGCTGGAGAAGGAAATGGCAAACCACTCCAGTGTCTTTGCCAAAACAACAACCAAATGGAGTAAAAAAAAAAAGTCAGACACAACTGAAAAATAACTAAGCAACAATAAACTGCTAATTTGGTTCTAAAGTCATTGAGAAAAGTAGGATAATGTTATGGAGGCCATTATATTAATAGCATCTGGAATCTGGAAACTGTAACATAATTGGATGATGTTACCTGCAAAAGAGGAGAGGGCATGTATGGAGTGGAGGTGAAAAAACACTCTAGTAATAGCTGTGGCAGTTAGGATGCAGAAGCATTTGGAAGTCTTCTTTGAGTTCAGTGTGTCAAGGAATATGAGAGATGACTGCCCAGCATTAGAGATGGTCATCAGAAATATGCTCTTTTCAGGTCTCAGTTGATGTTGAATGTTATGTCAACAGTGTCTGAACTGCAAAAGATGCTTTACTTCACCCTAGAAAATTTCCGCTTACTCAGAAAAGACTAAATTTTCTTTTCAGTTCCAAAGAGTAGACCACTTCAGGGTTATTTTCTTTTCCTTGTGTGTATAGAATCTCAATGGCCTTGTCTTTGTAACAGCTTTGTAAGAATGCACAGGAAAAAGAAAATTCTCTTAAAAAAGAAACCTGAGATTCACCTTTCACTTTCTTGAAACACAAGAAAGCGTGATGAACAACTTGAGGGAAGACTTTGAATACAGTTATAAACTAGTAGAAGGTTTGTTAAATATGAGGTCAAAATGAAACTCATGTGTTAAATTATACTATAAATATTTGTTTAGATAATTTCATAGTTGAACCCTGAGATTTAGTCCAGATGGGAAAATAGTATAGTTCCATTCATGGAGATTTGATTATCACAATTAGAAAGATATGAGATTTAACATGGTGTGATGGAGAGAAAGCTTGTCTAAGAGTTAGGAATCTCTTTGTTCAATAATATCTGTGACTCATAGTTGCTCTAGAACCATAGGCATGTCACTTAACCTCATAGGAAGTTCTCTGATAATTGAAATCACAGGGCAGGTACTTATCTATATTAATAAAATAGCTTCCTTCATTCTTCACTCGATCAGTGACATCTTAGGACACATTTAGATATATTACTTACATTCATATATGCCATACATGTATTAGATACACATGTATATATACACACATAAATATTAAACATATTTAGTATATGTGATTTTATACCACAAAATATATTATAGATAACAAATTACATATCAGTCCAAGTAACATTTCCTTCATAAAGACTATTTATAAATCATGAAGAATTCTATTAAGAAACAGACCCCATTTTAAATAGTAAAACTTTAGTAAAATTCACCTCTGTTCTAATAACTCAAAGAACTTCCATGTGAGTGGTGAAAATCCATGGCATATTTTCTACTATTAAACATATGAATCCTTACTCAGCAGCTTCATCATATTACCACAATGATCTCAGGTTCTTGAAGGCCATCGCAGCAGGTATAACCAAGCTGGAAGTTCCTGCGAACTCAGAAAGACTTGAAAGAATAAAACAACATATGATTCCTACCAGAAGTATCAAGAAAAGCAGGAGAAATAGTAATATTAGTGGCCAGCATTTATATAGATCTTAAAGGTTTACAAAGCATTTTACACATTAACTAATAGCAGTTCTAAGAGGTACATGCTATTATAATCCTCCTTTCTATAATTTAGGAAACATGAGCCTAACTAAGATGGGAAATGCATCAATAGAAGATTTAAGTCAGTATTCCTTTAAACATTATTGTAGTACATGCTCTGGGCCTAATATAAGTTTTGCTACACTGTTCTCTAGCTATCCCATTAGTTTATGTGTATTTGAGAGCCATGTGCCAGTGGTTAGCACCCTCACTCTTATTGAACCTTGGCTCACTTAAATCAATATTATGATTTGAATTCTTTAGGCTATTCTACGTGCCAAATTGTTGTGTATTTAAGAAGATGAAGCTCTGCACAATCTAGATTTACAATTATATTAACAATATGGATATACTCCTGAAATATAGAAATGCTTATATTATTTGGCATTTAGTTTCAAATTTTATTTATTTATTTTACTTTTTGGAGGGCAGTTGGGGTTAAGTGACTTGCCCAAAGTCACACAGCTAGTAAGTGTGTCAAGAGTCTGAAGCTACATTTGAACCCAGGTCCTCCAGACTCCAGGGATGGTGCTCTATTCATTGTGCCACTTAGCCAACTCTAGTTTCAAAATTTTAAATTTCATTGTTAATATGGTCAAGAAATCTTTTACCAAGGTATGTCTAGTAGGTCTATTGTGTTTATTAGAAAGGAATTTGACAAGGAAATAAAATAATTTCTATTAAGTTTTAATGAGAGGTATATTGTACAATGAAATGTAACCTATTAATAGGTATTTCTTAAGTTATTTATATGATAAAAGGACAAAAATTTTCCCCAAACTAGGATTTTTAAAAAATCTCTATTCCTAATTATATATTTAGTAGCAGAAAAGTAGCTGGAAATTACATACAAGTTGACCTTTCTAGAATTCCTGTGAGACAGTTGAGAGGCCAAGAAATTCTCATTCTATAGCTTGTGAAAACACATGCAAACATATGGAGAGAACACACGACTTGAAATCAGATAATGAGTCCTCATGAGTTCAAATCTGACCTCAGACACTTACTAGCTGTGTGACCCTGGGCAAGTCATTTCACCCTGCTTGCTTCAGGCTCTTATCTGTAAAATGAGCTGGAGAAGAAAATGGCAAACCTTTTCAGTATCCTTCCCAAGAAAACCACAAATGGGGTCATGAAGAGTCAGACCTTACTGACACAACTGAACAATAAAATATATGTGTTGTGGTATGTGTGTGTGTGTGTGTATTTATGTGTGGTGTATTACGCATTTTAAATGTTAGCTATTATTAAGTGAGCAGCTATTTAAGTGGTGTTTGAAAATGCTATTTGGATTTCTTAGTAATGTTTTCAAACATAGAAACGTTGGGTTCTTGAAAAACACTTAACCATGTACCTACTAGGTATGCATAAGAACATACTTCACTGGAGTCTTGTGATCAAGAAATTATTAAAGGAAAAAGACAGTAGAAGGAACATAACTACCTTCATATATCTGCTGAGCTAAATAACACTGACAGCAGTAGCTACAACACAGGAACATTAATAGCAGGGGAGGGTTCTAATAATTCACTGAGGACAAAATTTAAAAAGAGAGTCAGCAATAAAACCATGACCTCCAATATCTAGCCACATTTACACAATATATAGGTAGTACAGGAGGTGAGATGGATTTCAAGATTCCAGGAGGCCTAATTAACAGATACATATTATTCAAAATGAGAGATATAATTATGCCCCTGTATTCTCCCATAATATACAACTTGCAGAGTATGATTTTCTGATTTTTAGTAAGGGCATGGATAAGTAACTGAGGCTGAAGGAAAGAGGGCTGAATTTTCCCAGGGAACATTAACCTGTACTCAAATATTTTCAAAATTAGTTTTTCCCTACTCTTTCCAAAATAAAATGACATTACAATTTGTGATTAGCAAAATCTTCTGGTTTGTTTGTAGAATATGTTAAGATTCTGCATTTAAATGGCTACTGGAAGGGGAGAAAAGGCTCTTCCAAAGTTTACATCTGCTGCCTCATGAAGCAATGGACTATATACCCTTGTTTCTTAATCAACATTTATGTATATATATATATATATATATATATATATATATATATACACACACACACAC
>JAQQSW010017013.1:0-11549 GCA_028646575.1 Pseudocheirus occidentalis | reverse complement strand
TGTGGGAGGGGCCTTACAGTGGGATCAATGTTCTGGGCTTGGGGGTAGGGGCAAAAAGGGGAGAAAATCTGCAACTCAAAACCTTGTGGAAATGAATGATGTAACCAAGAAAATAAATTAAAATTTAAAAAATTAAAAAAAAATAAACAGCAACTTTCAACATCACAATCCACGTCCAAACCCTCAAGATGGCTTTATGATTATTTAATTGTATGTGTTGGTCTGAGTGAAAATTTTTGAAAATGTTGGTTACAGAAAATGCCTAGAGTGGCTTTCACACCTGCCACCCAGGGATATAAAACACTCCACTTCTCTCTAGGTTTGTTTAGTTCCTACCATCTCCTTTTTCACTAGTATACAGATTTCCCAGACTCTCACCACACAGTTCCATTCAAATTCTCTTGGCATCCTAGGGGTGACCATAGAAGGGAAACGTACTTCTCTATCTGCTACTCTAAACTCGAGCCCCCACTAAAGATATCTATGTGACTATCCACTCACAGTATTTACCGTTCTATTCTAAACCTCACAATTTATTTAATAAGACAAAGGAAATAGTATTAGTATAGATGCTAATGCACTAAAATAAATAATCAATAAGTTCCCTCACAAATCACATAAAAACCCAGATAATGTTCTTTCTTCACCCATGCATTCAATAACTTTAGTGCAGAACAGGTACGCACAAATAGGGAACTGGAAAGGAAACATACGAGGTTGGAGAATGTACATAATTAGGGTATCCCTCAAATCTGGTCTACAGGCTTCAGTGTTACTGGTCCATTCAGAAATATTTGTAACACACACAAAACTATTCGATATATGACTGCTGACTTCCATGGCGCTGTAGATGAGGAAATCCTCCTCTCTATTTGGAAACAGCCTTTACAAACTCAATTAACTATTACCCTTCAAAGAGTATTTAGAGTGTTACCTCTTACTATAAATAGCGATTCTCTTTAAGCCAGAGAACTGTCATCCTCAGCAAATGGGTTATTTTGGGGATGTACAGACTAGCCTGGTCAATTATTCACTCATGCAGATGCTATGTTGTCCAATCAGACTGGAGTTCACAGCAACACCATTCAAGGTCATTAGCTGAGCCAGGTCACTAGGATATCTTAGCAGTTGAAAACAACACTTTGCTTTTTTTCTGAAACCAGAGGTGAACAACATAAAGCAACTACCCATGTGAAAACTTCACTGTCAGTTCTGGGTATCACTGATGGGCAATAGATGTCACTGCAGCTCTCAGTCCATGAAATAATTTCTTCCTGACTCATCAGGAGTTGCTCAGCAGAAGCCTTCTCTCAGCTCATTCTCTGTAAATGCCATAGTTCCAAGGTTGGGGCTTTTCAGCTCCAATGTGACGTCTTGACTTCTCCTCAGGTTCTTTTCCCCGATTCTTCTTCTACTACCTTCTACTGCTCTCCTGATTAGTTCAGTGGCTTCAATGCAAACTCCCTAAATCTTAGTGACTCATCTTTTACTTTATAAATCACAACTCTCAGGCTAGGTGGTATAGACCCCTAGCAGTCAGGGGGCCTGGGTTGAAATTCAGCCTCAAACACTTACTAGTGGTGTGACCCTGGGCAACTCACTTATCCCTGAATACTTCAAACAAAACACACACGTGCACACACATAGGCACACATCAAAAAAAATACCCACAGTTCATCATCTACATTGTTAACAAAGAGATCTAGTCCTCAGATCTACAGCAAAGATGATTTCCCTTCAAAACAGTCCAAAATCCCATTTGAAACTTGTTTCTTCTTGCACATATTTTTCTAATTTATATTAAAACAGTTATTTTTACATTCATATTAGGTCACAAAATGTTTATCTACAACTGAAGCACTTTTTTAGATTCATTGCCAATAAATAAATGTTTTCCTTTGCAAAAATTATTTGTATGTGGCAGCTCTTTTTGTGGTGGCCAAGAACTGGAAATTAAAGGGATGCCTATCATTTGGGGAATGGCTAAAAAGTTGTGGTATGTGAATTTAATGGAATACTATTATGCTATAAGAATTGATAGAAGACTTTAGAAAAACCTGGAAAGACTTATATGAACTGATGCTGAGTGAAGTGAGGAGAACCAGAACATTGCACACAGTAATAACCACGATGTGCAATGATTGATCTTGATAGACTTAGCCCTTCTCAGCAATGTAAGTACCTAAAACTTTTCCAAAGAACTCATGATGGAAAATGCCATCCACAGCTAGAGAAAGAACTAGTGAGTTGGCATGCAGAATGAAGCAGCCTCTTTTCTATTTGGTTTTGTTTTCTTTCTCATAGCTTCTCCCATTCATTATAATTATTCTATGCAATATGACCAATGTGAGAATGGGTTTAATAGGAATGTGTATGTAGAAGCCATAACATGCCCTCTTGGGGAGGGAGAGGGGAGGGAGACAGAAAAAATTTAAAACTTCTGGAAGTGGATGTTGAAAATAAATTCTTTTTAAAAAGATGAAGCACATAAGATTAGAAACAGGAAAACATTATTTGTATGCCTTTTCCATTAATTTTTCATTATGAAAAAAGCTTTTAAGGGATACTGTACCTTACAAATTACTAGATTATCTAATCTGGAGCTTCAGTGATACGTTTTGTAAACATTTAGATAACCTCAAGTAAGGAAAAATACTTATCAGAAAGAAGTTGGAAACCATTCAGATTAGGATGGCAAAGATGTTGAAGAAATTGGAGACCATGGAATTCAAGAACAAACTGAAAGAAAAGGGAGAAAAATAATAGGGATAGAGGCTTCTGAAAGCCAAGATGGTGGAGTAAATAAATAAGTCTTTCTCACTCTCCCTTATTGAACCCTAAAAACCCAGGAAAAATTCTGGAACAGTTGAGCCAGTAGAAAAAATGGGGTGCAGCAATCTTGTAGCCTCGGAAGCTTGGGGGATTAGTCGGAAAAGTCCTTCTCATTTTGGTTGAAGGGGAACAGTACAGGAGAGGAGACATCTTAGCAAGCCAGCAGCATTCCCTGCCTCAGCAAACCAAGGTGAGATCGGAGCCCTAGGGAGGTGATGATAAAAAAAAATCTAAGTGTCTGAAGGGGATTGTATTGGGAGAAGAGGAAAGGAGGAGGCAGAAAAGGGAAAATTACATCACATGGAGAGGCACAAAGACCTGTTACAGTAGAGGGAAAGAAGGGAGGGAGATGAGCATTGTCTGAACCTTACTCTCAACTTTCCCTATTTGGTTCAGAGGGAATAGAAACTTAACTTACACTATAAGAAGTAGGAGGGGAAAGGGGAAAGGAAAGGGAGGGGATAGATAGAAGGGAGGGAAGAAATAGAAAGAAAAGGGGGAAGAAAAGGGAGAGAGCTGATAGAAATGAGGGCAGACTGAGGGAGGTGGTAGTCAAAAGGAAAACTCTAGTGAGGAAGGAAAGGAAAAAGAAAAGCATAGATGGGAGAAAAACAGGATGAAGAGAAGCACACAGATAGTAATCATAACTGTGGATGTGAATGGAATGAAATCTCCCATAAAACAGGAACAGATAACAAAGTGAATTAAAAGCCTTAATCCTACAGTATGTGGTTTACGAGGAACATATCTGAAGCAGAAGAATATACACAGTGTAAAGGTAAAAGGCTGAAGCAGAATATATTATTCTTTTGATGAAGTAAAAAAGTAAAAATAAAAAAATCTGGGGTAACAATCCTGACCTTAGACAAAACAAAAGCAAAAATAGATCTAATTGGCTTCACGCTACTTCTCTTAATTGAGGTCCGTTTGGGTCTTGACGCTGCTTGCGTCATGACCTGGGTTCACTCCGTGTTTTGGCTCTTACAGAAGGAATGATGGGGATCTAGAACCTTGTTAGTCTCATCTTCCTGTCCATGGCAGAGCCTCGGGCTGCGAATGGTCTCTTTTCCCTTTCCTCCATCCCACTCACTCCCCCTCTCCCCCCTCAACCCGGCTCTCTGTAGAGCCTCTGCATGAGACCTGCTTGGGACTCTTTGCTAGTTCATCACTAGCTGCAAAATGTTCCCTTTTGACATCTTTGTCTCATCTGCATAACTCCCATAGACGTTCACCGTGGGAATCAGAGTTCTGGATATTTATCTACAGAAACACCTGTATCACAATCTTTCTGTGGCGTTATCAGGAGAGCCAGAATGTGCCGGTTACTGAGCACAGTACAGGTGTTCTTCTAGGCAAGATGTCTTTGCCTATTGGAATGCCTTATCGGAAATTCAGGTATGATGATGTCCTGGAGGATCTCACACCAATGACTCTGCCATCGTCTGACATGTGCCATAAGGTTCTGTGGAAAAAGCTGGTCATCCAAGATTAGAAGTACCTAGAGCTTTCCAAGGTTGAGAAAGGACAAAATTGTTTCTTTGTAACCACCTCAGCTTCCAGTGACCAAGTGAACAAAGCCCCAGTGGTGAAGGCTAAGATGCATAGTCATCATGAATTCTCTAATTACAAAACAGACACAAGAGAGCATCCAGTGATTTGAGCATCACGCAGAGCTGACAGAGGCAGGATCCACTCCCCATAAAGTCCTCACCACAGAAGAAACCAAATACCACCGTGTGACAGAGGCAGTCCATGTAATTAGGTTGGAAATGAGATATGTTAAAAAAAATAAGATTGAAAAAACAAAACCAAAAACAGTTAGAACCTGACCCTAATGTAAACTCCAAAGTCAAGAATAAGGTTGAAAGAATGAACAAAATAAAAATAAAAAGCTATTATGAAGACAGTTGCTTAAGATACAAATATAGAAGAGGATGACTTCAGGTATCCACAAAGAAAATCCTCAAAGAACATCACAGCTTACACATTCAGCTAGAATTCCTGGAATAAATTAAGTGAGAATATTAAAAAAGAGAAAATGTTCGTTTATAAATGAAATGAAAATTCTAGAGGGAGAAAAAATTATGATATATAAATGTAATAGAATACTATTTCATTGTAGGAAATGATAAAGGGTCCTATTTCAGAAAAAAAACTTGACAAGAACTGGTAAAGAGTGCAGTGAACAGAATTAGGAGAACATTTTATATAATAAGAACAATATTATGAAATGACACCTCAGAACTAGGGATTCTGTTCAGCACAATGACCAATCATTGTAGAGGTCTCCTGATGAAACTAGGTTATCCATCTCCTGACCAGGAATGAACTTAACTGCAGTTTGAGAAATTTTTTCTTTTTGGATGTTACCAATACAGGAATTTATTTTGCTTGACTATCTTTTTTATTTTCTTTCTCAGTGGGGGTGGGAGAAGGTGGGAGTTAATAGTTGATTAAAAAAACATAATTATTAAATAACAAATGCTTGTTGACTGCCTAATGCATTGCAAAGTTTCTTTTAATTCTCTTAAGAGATCTGAAAGATACCATTGTGGTACTTAGATGTGATCTGTCTCACTATGACTTTTAAAAATGTTCATCTGTCTTATCTATCCATCTATCCATTATCAAATTGACCGTGCCTTTGCATGTGAATCTAGGCAATGTGCAATACCATTTTTTTGCTTTTTTTTTTGGAGGGCAGTTGGGGTTAAGTGACTTGCCCAAGGTCACACGGCTAGTTTTTTGTGTTAAGTGTCTGAGGCCGGATTTGAACTCAGGTACTCCTGATTCCAGGGCCGGTGGGAGCATTCATTGCGCCACCTAGCCACCCCTGCAATACCATTTTTTAACATCTGGATTTCTATTGAGTGACCATGGATTTTGTGGAGACATTGTAACAGTTTACATGGAATTCTCCTTTTTAGACTTTGTGCAGGATATCCTCAATGATGGTGGTACATACCTTTGGTGAACATTTATTCCCCTGTTTTATGACTTGCATGGGTGCAGAGGGTCATCGAGCAAAACCATGTCTGATTGCAACCATCATGAAATCTTATGTAGCATACATTTTAAGTGCAGAGATCTACAGTAAGAAATCAAATGACTGTCCTCTGCTACTTCTAAAGCAACTCATTTTTCTGATTCAAAGCTGGTACTCCTTGGGTACTTGTGAAGTTCTGGCTTCAGCAGTTTTTTTTTAAATTTGTGATTTCATTGGGATAGTGAAGCTCCTTCTACTAGTGCAGTTCAGCCAGTTGTCTGCAACTTCTAGTCTTAAAAGAATGTCTAGTTCCTTAAATGAATGGTCACTCAGCCAGTATCCATCAGAGGTGGAACAGGAACCAAGATCTTTTTGGTTTTGAGGACAGCTTCCCATCCATTATGAAAAGTTGCCTTTCTACAACATTAGTTGGTGCTTTAAGTTCTTAGCCAGTTTGTAGGGATGGATGAACTGGCATCTTGGCATGCAAATATTTCACCCCATGACCCTTGTCCCAGCTTAGCTGTTATGTCTACTTACTTCCCTCTTCATGAGCAGAACTTTTTTTCCTGCATTTGTCCCTTTAGAGTTGTATACCTGTTACTCATACAGAAGTAATATTTAATTTTTTCTAGTTAATAATGAGGTCACCTAAAGTAGCATTTTGTGCTTATAATATATAGACTTTAGACCTGGAAGGGATCCTGGAGATTACTAAGTCCAAGTTGATTATTTCCCAGATAATAAAACTGAGATCCAGAGAGGTTAAGGAATTTGCTTAAAGTTACATATGTAGTAAACAGAGCCAGAATCTGAACATAGCTGCTTGAACTCCAAAACCATTGCTACTACAGAGTGAATTGGATATCGGTGCCTTTGCCTAATTTTATTATTAATTTCTAGATATGTTCACTGAGTCTTCCTCTTTGAAATATATTTGCTTAAAAATTCATCTATACATCCACTGTATAAGTGAATGTATAAGCAGTATTCTATACCCCCAATAAAAGGAATGCTGTATATTCTTAGTTCTTCACTGGGGTCAGGATTGGTCATTATACTTACATAGCATTAAAGTATTGTTCTTCCTCTTTATGTTATTGTAGTCTCTGTGTACATTATTTTCTGTTGTGATTTATTCTGTGTGAGTTCTATTAGTTCATACATCTTTCTAAGTTTCTCTGAATTCTTTATATTCATTTGTTTCTTATGGTTCCATTTTAATAAATTGGGTATATATGCTGTAAAAAAGATAGATCCAATTAAAAGAGATAAGGACACTATATGATAAAATGCCTACTATAAGGTTCCATAGATAATGAATTCATATCAATACTAAACATATATGCACCAAGTGGTATAACATTCAAATTCTTAGAGGATAAGTTAAGTGAGTTATAGGAAAAAATAGACAATAAAACTATACTAGTGGGGAACTTCAGTTTGCCTCTTCCAGAATTAGATAAATCTAACTACACCTAGACACACACAAAGCTAAGAAAGAAGTTAAGGAGGTGAATAGAATTTTAGACAAGTTAGATATGGTTGACCTCTGGAGAAAATCGAATGGAGATAGTTCTTGGCAGTACATGGCACCTACACAAAATTGACAATGATTTATTTAGGACATAAAAACCTCACAATGCAGTGCAGAAAGGCAGAAATATTGTTTCCTTTTCAAATCACAGTGGCATAAAAATTACATGTAATAAGAAAGGTGGATTAAAAATGATTTGGAAACATATCAGAAGAATGAGTGGGTCAAAAAAACAAATCATAGAAACAATCATTAAGTTCATCTAAGAAAATGATAATAATGAGACAACAAATCAAAACTTATGGGATGCAGCCAAAGTAGTATTAGGAAAAATTTTATTTCTCTAAATACATACAAAAATAACATAGAGAAAGAGGAGATCAGTAAATTGGGCATGCAACTAAAAAAAAGTAAAAAAAAAAAAGAACAAATTAAAAATCTCCAATTAAAAACCAAATTGGAAATTCTGAGAACCAAAGGAGAAATTTAAGAAAATTGAAATAAAAAAAACTATTGAACTAATAAATAAAATTAAGAGCTGGTCTTATGGGGAAAAAAGACACAATAAAATAGATAAACTTCTGGTTAATTTGATTTTTTAAAAAAAGAAGAAAACCAAAATACTGCAAAGGTAATAGGAATTTGAAGATCTTCCCTTAATAGGCCAAATGTAATCACATGGAGCCTGTGGTGGGAGGAGTTTGCTGAAAGGAAAGAGTAGGAAGTGTGGAGCAGAGCCCAGAGGAAGCTGTGAGTCAGAGCAGTTAGAAAGGAGGGAGGAAAGGATGCAGTCAAAGAGACAACTAGATATGGTGTTGCTTCCTGTGGTGATAACATGTATTAATTTCTTTGTGGCTATGATTGGTTTAGCTTTTTGGTATTGGGATTGGAGTCTGAATATCTGTTTTGCTTCTGTCTTCTATATGGAGAGTCTGCTATATTTTGCAACTCAGAGCTATGCTTTTAATATGCTATGTTCAGAGCTAAAATCTTCATAGTTACTAACAGTGCCATGAATATTGACTTGGTGATACAAATACCAGTATCAAAATTGAAAAAGGTGAGTTCAATAAAAACGAAATTAAAGAAAAACTATTAGGAAGTATTTTGCCCAACTGTGTGACAATAAATTTGATAATCTTAGTGAAATGGATGAATATTTGCAAAAACATAAATTGCCCAGATTAACAGAAGAGGATATAAAATATCCAAATGACCCCATTTCATAAAAAGAAATTGAGCAAGTAAGTCATCAATGAACTCCCTAAGAAAAAATTTTCAGGCCAGATGAATTTACAAGTGAAATTTCTCAAACATTTAAAGAACAATTAATTCCAATACTATATAAACCATTTGGAAAAATAGGTGAAAAAGTAGTCCTACAATATTTCTTTTATGATAAAGTTATGGTACTGATATGTAAACAGGGAAGAGTCAAAACAGAAAAAGCAAATTATAGACCAATTTCCCTAATGAATATAGATGCAAAAATTTTAAATAAAATATTAGTAAAATTATTACAGTAATTTATCATGAGGATAATACACTATGAACCAGATAGGATTTATACCAGCAATGCAGGACTGGCTCAATGTTAGGAAAACTATCAGCATAATTGAACATATTAACAAAACTAACAGAACTTCTGTGATGATCTCAATTAGATGCAGAAAAAACTTTTGACAAAATACAGCACCCATTCTTGTGAAAAACACTAGAGAACATAGGAATAAATGGAGTTTTCCTTAAAATGACAGGTACCATCAATACAAGGGAAGGTGACCGACCTGTACCAAATCTTAAATTGTGCCATTTTTAAAGCAGCAATTATCAAAACTACTTGGTACTGTCTAAGAAATATAGTGGTGGATCAGGGGAAAAGATTAGGTATGCAAGACACAATAGTCAATAACTATAGTAATCCACTGTTTGATAAATCCAAAGACTCCAGCTTCTGGAATAAGAACTCAGTATTTAACAAAAACTGATGGGAAAACTGGAAAATAGTATGGCAGAAACCAGGCACTGAACAACATCTTACACCCTATACCAAAATCAAAAGGGGAACATGATTTAGATATAAAGTCTGATACTATAAGCAAACTAGGAGGGCAAGGCATAGTTTACTTATCACATCTATGGAGAAGGGAAGAATTTATGACCAAACAAGAGATAAAGAATATTATGAAATGCAGTATGGATGTTTTTAATTACATTAAATCAAAAAAATTTTTGCATAAAGCCAATGCAACCAAGATTAGAAGGAAAGCAAAAAGCTGGGAAATAATTTATAGCCAGTGTCTTTGATAAAGGCTTCATTACTAAAATATATACAGAATAGTCAAATTTACAAGAATATAAGTCATTCCCTGATTGATAAATTTATAAATGGTCAAAGGATATGAACAGGTAGTTTTCAGATGAAGAAATTAAAGCTATCTATAGTCATATGAAAAAAATTCTCTAAAGCCCTATTGATTACAGTAATGCAAATCAAAACAACTCCAAGGTACCACATCATACTTATACTGTCTAACGTGACAAAAAAGGAAAATGCTAAATGTTGGAGATGTGGGAAAATTGGAACTCTAATGCATTGTTCGTGGAGCTGTGAAGTGATCCAACCATTCTGGAGAGCAATTTGGAACTAGACCCAAAGTTCTATAGAATTGTGCATACTTTTTGATCCAGTAATGCCCTTCTAAGTCTGTATCCCAAAAAAATCATACAAATGGAAAAAGGACCCACATGTACAAAAATATTTATAGCAGCTCTTTTTGTGGTGGGCAAGAATTAGAAATTGAGGTGATGTCCATCAATTGCAGAATGGCTGAACAAGCGGTCGTATATCAATGAAATGGAATACCATTATGCTATAAGAAATGAGGAGCAGATGGACTTCAGGAAAACCCACAAACATTTATATGAACTGATGCTAGGTGAAGTAAGCAGAACCCGGATAATATTGTACACAATAACAGCCACATTGTGTGGTGACTAACTTTCATAGACTTGGCTCTTTTCAGCAATGCCAGGATCTAAGACAACTCCAAAAGACTAATTATGAAAAATGCTGTTCACATCCTGAGGAAGAAGTATGGGGTGTGAACGCAGATTGAAGCATACTATTTGCTCTCTTTTTTTCTTTTCTAGTTTTGTTTTGTTTCTTCTTTTTTGTGGTTCCTTCTATTGACTCTAATTCTTCTTTACAGCATGACCAACGTGAAAATCTGTTTAATATGAATGTATGTATATAGCCTATATCAGATTGCTTACTGTTATGGGGAGAGGGAGAGGAGGGAAGGAGAGAAAATTTAAAACTCAAAACCTTATGGGGGTGCTAAGTCAAGATGGCGGTGTAGAAGCAGCAAAGCTAGGCAGCTCCCACACAACCACCCTAAAAACCCATAAATGGGACTCTAAACAAATTTTTGAGTTCCAAAAACTCTCCAAAATACAGAAAACACATCTGTTGCTACAGGCAGCTCAGCAGGTGGTGCTCTTCACAGCAGTCTGGGAGCCATGGCCAGCCCAGCCCAAAACCCTGGCCTGGCCAAGCCCCAGGGCAGTCAGGCAGAGCCGATTCTATAGAAGAACAGATTGGCTGCACTGGAGGCACAGTTACCACATTTATCAGGCCAAAAGAAAAAAAGGCTAAGAGAAAGGTCAGTGTATTTTGCTAAATTTGGTGGAGAAGAGCATTCCGGCCAAACTGCTTGCAGGGCAATGAAGCAGCGGGAGGCAGCTGTGGCAGCAGGAATGGCTAAAAGCAGCAGTGGCCTCCACTGGGGTGCTTCAGAGTCCCAGGCCTGCAGATAGCAGGGGGGCAGGGGCAAGTGATCAGGGCCAAGGGCTCTTGCTTTGAGAGGTCTGGATCTGGATCATGGTCTTGAGTGGTGAACCTGGGGTGCACTTTCAGTGAGCCAAAGCTGGGGGGGCTGAAGCACCCCACTAATAGCTTCAGCAGCTGTGAAGGATCCAGCGATTTGGGACAGAGCTTCCCCCCTCCCCAGGAAGCAGAGTTCCACAGAGCTAAAAAAAACAAGCAATTAAGAGACTGGCCAACATGAGGAAAAGGAAGCAAAATAAGAACAGCAATAAAAGCCTAGAATCCTTTTTTGTGGACAAAAAGGACCAAATCATGGAGTGGGAGGAAGACAACACAGTCAGAACTCCCACACCAAATGCTTCCAA
>JAQQSW010017012.1:0-11549 GCA_028646575.1 Pseudocheirus occidentalis | reverse complement strand
TCTCTCTCTCTCTCTCTCTCTCTCTCTCTCTCTCTCTCTCTCTCTCTCTCTCTCTCTGTCTCTGTCTCTGTCTCTCTCATTTTACAAAGCAAGAGCATAGAACAGAAGATGAAAGGCCTTGAGCTCATGGCGTGTGAGGATTAAAGGAACTAAGGATTTTTGTCTTGGAGGAGAAATCATTTAGAGGGAGGGGAATGTGATAGCTGTCTTTGGGTGGCATCAGCCTATCAGATGGAAGAAAGATTAGACAGTTCTGCTTGAACCTAAAAGATAGAACTAGGAGCAGTTGGTAGAAATTATATAAAAGGAGATTTAGAATTAATGTAACAAAAAAAATTTTAAAACTGATATAACAAAGCTACTAAGAGTAAAATTAGCTATGTTAAGAGATACTTGATTTTCTCTTACTGGAAGTCTTCAGGCAGAGGCTGGATGAGCAACTGGATTTTTTTCAAGTGAAGATTCTTAAGAATTGGACTAGATGACCTTTCAAGTATCTTTTGAAGCTACAGTTTCATAATTCTGTAACCTGGCTGGGCATCCTTATCTGCTACTTCATAGCAAGTAATTTAGAGGTAGTCATTGACTACTATTTGAGTATAGCCATTCAAACGGTTCTGAATCCATTTTATAGAACTCCCATTCTCCTGTTTCTGTTCCTCGTCTCTGAGCCCTTGCTCATGCCTTTCATAATCAGAGATCATCAGCACCATCATCTGTTCCGATATCCTTCTTCAGAGTTGAATTTAAGTTCCACCTTCACCATAAAGTCCTTACCCCTTTTCTCTGTTCCAACTTAAAATTGTCTTATGCTCCTCAAATTTCCTATAATACTTTCTCTGGGCCTAGCCTTTAATCTATCATACTTTTCTCTTGTATTTTGTGTATTTGAATACATGTTGTTTCCCTCATTAGACTATAACCTCCTCAAAAGCAGTTTGCATTGTAATTATCTTTTTTTATACCTAGCATCAGATACATTGCCTTATGCATAGTAGTTGTTTTTAAAAATATTCATTTAATTTAACTAAATGATTTGCCCCAGATTACCTAGTGGCAGATCTGGGACTAAAACCAAGGAGCCTTGACCTTCACTTTAACATTCTTTCCTTTATATTTTAATGTCTCCCCTGGTTTATGCAATACTAATGAATTTCAAATTTTCAGAATTTGTCTATTGTTTCTGCATTGCTTTTTCCCCCCCTCACACCCCAGAACCCTAACATTGGTGTATTGGAGAGATGGGATCCAAAAGTTGTGGTGTGGGCACTAATTAAATACATTTTTGTGCTAAGTAGTTCTCAACCTTCCTGACCCTTTAATACTTACATGTGGGTGTATCTGCATGTGGGCGAACCTGCCTGGAGACAGATAGAGGAGTGGTGTCTTGGTTCCTAAGACCATTAGAAATATATGTTTTCTGATGGTCTTAGGCAACCCCTGTGACTCCTGGGGGTCGTTTGACCCCCAAAGGGTTGCAACCCACAGGTTGAGAACCTCTATCTAAGAGATATGTAGGAAAATTAGAATTTATGGCAAGGGGTCTGGAAAAGACATAATTGGAATGATTAGAAAACACTTTCTCTTCCAAGATAGAACCTCCTGATTCCTCACCGATAGGATTAAAACATAAGCTGCAACTATTGATGTCTGTATATGAACCAATATTTCAGCTTCCTAGTGTGTGAGAAGAAAAAAAGATTAACCTTTTTTTTTCAGGAAGGTCTTAAATCATTCCACTGTTAGTGAGCAGACACAAAATATAATGGAATAATGTGTAAAGAGCTTTGCAGTCCATAAAGCCCCACATAAATACTAGAAAAATTACCATCATCTTCATCATCACCATTGCACTTTCTTTTTTCTCTAATTGAAGGAACATACAAACCAATTCAAGTCCTTTTTCATTGAGCATCCTCTGTGGCTTTGCTAGTTAATCAATTAATCAGCAAACACTTATTTCAAACTTGCTTTGGGCAAGAGTAATACAAAATAAGTTCTCTAAATCTTGCTTATCATTTTCTCCTTCTATGCTTGTCTTTTTATAGTAACGTTATCCATTGTGTCTGTCTTTAGTATCCAGGACTGGGGGCAGAGGAGAAGGCTTCTTTGACAGCTGGAGTTAGAACTGGAATTCCTTTTTAACCATCTGAGAAAAACAGTTGGTAGGAGGTAGCTCTGACGCATAGGACAGTCTGGCCACAGATACAGTTACCCCAGGAGAGAAGATGGTTACTTTTCCAAATACTCAATACTTTTTCTTCTTGGGAATGGTGGGAGGGCAGTCCAGGAGCAGGTACCACAGTGATAGGGTCCTGGGAGAGGTTGTGCTATAGGTCAGCAGGGTAACACGAGGCAACTGAAGGAATGATTATCACAATGTGGGGAAATTATGTCTTTCAGGAGATAAAGTATGCCCCCTTGATATTGATGCCCTGAGACAAAGACCTATTTGTTCTCTACTAGTTAAACTTCTGCTGATGACTCAACTTCTCCCCTGGCTGCTGCCCCTACCTTGAGAAAACTCAATAGGAAGAGGTGCATAGCCCTTATGGCAACATAGACAACATAGCTCATAGGCACTTGATCACTGGTTTCAGAGATGGTTACATTGTCAACTGGAGTGAAGAATGGCTCGGAACCTTAGAGCACCAGACTTAGCTGAGTATATACTTGAATGCATGAATGAATGAATATCCATAACCACTTTTGAGCATTGTTGGTATATGGTAAGTCTGGAGACCTTTGGTAAAAGGATCTGTGTCATAATTAGGAGGCACCATAGACAGTGGAGAGATATAATAAAGGGGAGGAAGCAGGACTGGGAAGGGAAAGTTGCCATATTCCCTAGTGGCCTGAGGTAACCCACAAATCCATCGGATTGTTAAGCAACTGGGAATAGAAGGGAAAGGGAGGAGAAGTGAATGGATATACCAGCCTTGGTAAGGTGGTTGTAGCTTGAGTAGGAGCAGAGCAGCTGGTTTGTCTAAATTGGACAGATTTAACAGCTGTTTCAAGTGAATCAGAAGGAGCAGTTCCAGTTCAGCCCTGAGGGGGATGAGGTTAGTTTCCTTATATGCATGTTTGGGTAAAATGCTGTGGATAGTCAGTCGTTACTAGTGTAACTACTGAGGTGTCCCCTGGATTTGATGTAAAACTTGAACTAAATTAATTCCAGCTTTTCTTTTCTGGCTAAATCAATTCTATCCTCTGAGCCAAAACTGTTTCCAAACTGAATTCCAAATATTCTTCCTTTTAATTTGTCTTCTGTACCCCAGGATTGTCATATTTCTTTCTAGGAGTGGCTTGTTTATTTGGAGATCTTGACAAGGACTAACCTATATACTATTCTCCATTCCTGGTATAGTCCTTGTGGTACCTTGTCATCACAGAGAAGGCTCAAGTATGCTTTGGGGGATTTCCTCACTTTCTTTTTAGCAAAGCACAGAGTAAACCTGGAACAAGTTTATGCTTCCTCTCTCCCATCCCAATCCCAACAGTTCCCAATAATACAAAAAATTTTGTTTAACACATACAAAATAATAACAATAATATCTAGGATTTATATGGTGCTTTAATGTGTGCAAAGTGTTTTACAAATATGATTTCATTTTATCTTACAATGATCCTCACCTTACAGATGAAGAAACTGAAGCAGACAAGAGGTTAAGCGATTTGGCCAGGGTCACACAGATGAGACTGGATTTGAACTCGGGTCTGCGTGACTCCATGCTCTATCCGCTTGAACCATGTAGGTTGCATATTGTCTCTCCCAACAGATCTTTGAGAACAGGAATTGCTTTTTGCCTTCCTTTGTAACCATAGCACTTAGCATAATGCCTGGCATATAGCAGGCGCTTTAATAGATGCTAGTTGACTAACTGACCTAGCTGCTTCAAAATAAACATCCTTGTCTGAGTGAACAGAAAACTTGCAAATCCCAGATGCTTCTGTTCCTGCTGGGGTGAAGGTCCTGTCCCTATAAAAGTCTTGTTGGATCCCGTGGATTCCTTAATTTTTAGAGTAGGAGGGATGGTCATGGTGGGAGTATTCCCTTCTTTCCACCATCTTGCTTTGCAGCAAAGTCAGATCGTTTCTAAGATGAGGTTGTTAAGTTCCTGTTGAGTCTTTTAATCACTCAAGCATAGAGTTAGAAGGGATTTCAGAAGCCATTTAGTCCTACCCATATATCTCCAAAGAATTACATCTAAATCACACTTGATAAATGGCCACCCACCCTTTGTGGCAGGTCTCCTGGTAAGGAGGAACTCAATGCCTTCCTAACCAGCTCATTCTTCTTTACTCTCAGAGCTGGATGAGGCAGCAAGTTTCCTTACTCCGTCTTTTCTTCTGTTTGCTCTTCCTCTTGAAATCACTGGGCCCTTTCTTTTTCTTTTCTAATCATCATCAGGCTCATCTAAATTGGAGGGAATGGATAGGAGAAACTGTGTATATATTCTTTCAAGGTACACAGATACTTGGGCGTGGGGCTGAAGGAGAAGGAGTAGTCTGTTTACTGGCTAAAATAGTTTTCCAAAATAGATTTGACATGCTAACAACAATATCAAAGTTGTAAATATTTTGGTTCTAGTCTATTCATCCCAGTCTTGGTTAGTGTTTTTAAGACCCACTCTTCCTTTTATATATTCTAATACAGTATTGTTTATTAAACTCCTTCTCAAGCTTGTAGAGTTTCTCCTGAGGCCCAGAAGGGAGACATGACTTTTAAATGACTGAGAGATCTCTAAGCCAAGGAGGTGGCATAGAGGCCTTTGCACATTCTTGAAGAAGACTTCCCAAGCATCCGTGTCTGCACATGTTCCTAGGACTGGATCCCCATTGGCTGATCTCTTGTTGTTTTATATTTTAAGTGTATTTCACATATTAGAATTTTAATATTTCATTATTTCTATAAGGGGTAACAGTGGATAAAGTGCCAGGCCTGGAATTAGGAAGACCCTTTGTTCAAATCTAGCTTCAGATTCTTAATAGCTATGTGACCCTGGATAAGTCACATAACCTCTATTTGCCTCATTTTTTTCACCTCCTGAAATGGAGATAATAGAAGTACCTGCCTGCCAAAGTTCTTGTGGGTATCAGATGAGATAATAATTGTAAAGCATTAGCACACCGTGCCTGCCGCGTAGTAAGTGTTATATCAACGTTAGTTGTTATTCTTGTTATTAGCTATAAGCCAAGAAATTTCACCTCTCTCTGTTTTTGTTATTCGTCCTCTGGCTAAATGCTGTTTTTTATTAGTTATTGTTAGGGATGGTCAGAGCACCTGAAATTTGAATCTGTCCAGAAGTCATGCGTAAGGGGGTAACCATAAGATATCCACAGAGAGGTAGTAAGTTTCAACATACGCTGAGTCTACCAATTCTACATTGGGATCCTTCTTTCTCAGAACTCATACAGTATTTTATTTACATGGCTCATGCGCCTCATCAACTCTCTTCCTTTGGCTTATTGTTATTTGTGAATGTGTTACCCTCCGGCCTTAGTGAGACTTGAAATCAAGAAACTTTCGTTCAAACCTCGACTCACATGCTTATTAGCTGTGTGACCATAGGCAAATCATTTAAACTCTCTGATCCTCATCTTCCTCATTTGAAAAACAAGGATCATTCAATTTGGTTAAATGCATATTTATTACATACATGTAATAATAAAGGCATCATTGCTGTTTGTCCTTTGTTCTGATATCAGGAAGGTGATGCCATGACTTGTAAGTGATGTAAGTGAGGGAAGGCATGCAGAGTCACCAGCCTCACTCTCTCCTCTAGAGTCATCTGGATTCAGTGGCATGGTACAAATCAGGATAAGGGGAGACGGCCCTAGGTGCAGTGGGAAGCCTTGACCTTTTTGAGCTAAGTTCTTTCCCAGGACTCAGTTTATTTGAGGCAATGCCCATTCAGTGATTAAGGCTAGGTAAAGAAGAGGCAAAGAATGGTCTTTTTCACCTAGTCAAAAAAATTTTTTAAATCTGGGAGGGGAAGACCCTCTGGGTTTCTGACCAAAAGAGAAACAGTTACTATTTACACTTCCTCTGAGCCATCAGAGTCCAGCCAATGACCAAGTGAGGCATGGGCTGGGGCCTTTTATTGGCCACACTAGCCCCTTAGGATATGAAATCAAAACAGAAAGACAGCTCCTGCCTTCAAGGGGCGGTATTTGTATTACCTATTTCACAGGAGGTTGTAGGGACACAAAAATCTAAGGTGCTATAAAAAGTTGCTAATATAATTATGATTATTACTAGAAATTAAGCTATTTAAGGAAAGGCACCATCGATATGTTCTTCTTCGTCTTCCTAGTGCAGTAACTTACATGTAGTAGCTATTCCAATATTTATTGAATTTAATTGAATTATCTGCATGCATGTATTTCCCTATTTGCCCATGAGTATCTGATTTTCTACTCAGAGATAGCCCCGAGTGAAAATTGGAAGTAGGTAGAGTTTATCTTTGTTTTGCCCAGCTTCCCCTTCTCTCTTTTCTATAATGTTCCTACCCACCTTCAGGTACCCACATGCTGTTTTTGTCTGCCAAAGCTTACTCTCAGGAAAAGTTAGACTATCAGCTATGTTTAGTTTTATGTGACTTTAAAGCAAGGTTTAATCTCTCCTAGGATCATTCAACTTTTAAGCTTTATCTCTCCTTTTGGAATGAAGCCACTACCTACCCCCTTACAGAGATTTCAGGCACCAGTGAATAAAAGACAAAAGTGTATCTGTTTGGGCAGAATAGGGAAGGTTTCCCTGGTGCCTCAGAAATGATGGTCAAAAGGCAGCTACCTGCTCTGTCTATAAATATAACCAACTCAGATAATACTCTTAGTATATATCTGTATAATGATGTAAGTTGGTCAGTCCAATGGCAGAGAAAACAAAAACACTGAAAAAATCATTCAAACACATGACAGGGGTGCAAGATGCAGAATATACGCCCACCGTGCCACTTCAGAGACTAGTAATAGAAGTGTTCCCCCCAACCCCTACCAATTAATTTTTATCCCAATTTCAACTCTACCACCATTCCTGCGAGTAGCTTCTGTCCCGAAGATATCTGCAGCTCTAAATCTGCTTTCCCTATCCTGAACTTCACAGAGAGCCATTCTGACCATTCCCTAGCCATGGGCTGCATCCGAACCAAGAGTCATAGAAACTCCTAAATATAGATTAGCCCTTAGTAATTTCTAACGATTTGGCATTTCTATAAGAAGCCAAGTCACTGAATGTGGACCTAGGTGCGGTCTGGAAGTCGTCTCTCCAAGTTTGAACTGAAACTTGTCTCTATCCATATTGAAGTCAGGGTGCAAGAAACCTGAGTTCTAACCATTCAAAAAAATCTAATTATTCAACACAATGAATAACATTTGATTATTGTACTTTTTCTTTTAGTTTTTTGGCATTTAACATGGATGCTATTGGTAATCTGACCTTCCTATTGAAAGCAGTGAGTTTTCGAGAAAGAGTTCTTCAACGGGGATTGGCGGCCAGAATCTACTATAAGGTAACCATATGTTATGTCATTTTTTCTTTTTGGTTTATATGTAGGGTATAGATCTGGTTATGAAAATCCTACTAACCATGACAGGGTATGAGTAAGCTGCTCCACAGCAGTGTTTTTCTTGTATTTCTTGGGCACATTTGAAAACAGAATGACATGTAGCATGTGACTCTTGTTGGTTTTCTATCTTGGACATTCAGAAGGCAGAGACCCTCTCCTGAAAAACATGCTTTCCATATCATCTCCTATTGTGTCTTCTTTAGTGTTTTTTCAGTCATATCTGGCTCTTCCTGATACTATTTGGGGTTTTCTGGGCAAAGATATGGAGTGAATATTCCTTCTCCAGCTCATTTTACACATGAGGAAACTGAGGCAAGCAGGGTTAAGTGACTTGCCTAGGGTTACACGCTAGTAAATATCTGTAGCCATATTTGAACACAGAAAGAGTTCCTGATTCCAGGCCCTGTACACTATCCACTGTGCCACCCAGCTGTCTATATTGAATCATCCACATGATGGTAATGGCCCAACAGAAATGAAATTTGTTGGAAGCTCAATGGGGGCAGAGACTTATTTTTTTTTTAGTCCCAGGGTCTTTGGGTCTTTGGTGGTTCAGTAATGCTGTCTCCATTCCCAATGCAGACTGTAAACCACGTGTGGCATGTATATCCACGTCTCCTTATGCTATGCCATTCTTCTTTGTGTCCTTCTATAGACCCTCCATGAAGGATCCACCCAGAACACTTGGAGGTCTTCTTCTCATGTCCTCCATGAGGCCTTGCACATAGAATAGATATATAATATATTTTTATTGAATGAATGTATGATTGAGCTTTCTAGTTCAGTGATTCCCAATTTTCCTGGTAATAGAAAATCAGTGTTTGATTTTATCACCAGTAAATACCCTACAAAAAGTGCTATGAGGCATTTAGTTATTTTTAAACTAAAGTACAAGGTGGAACAGTTGAAAGTGAGCTGAACTGATATAGAGTCAAAGAACCTTGACTCAGATCCCAGTTTTTCTACTTGCATGACCTGGGACAAATCACTACACCTTAGAGACCAAGAAACCTCTGAGGTCCCTTTCATCTAAGCTACAATATATTTGGTCTATAATAAAGGTATGTCTCCTTGTAGCATTGCCCAATTCAACATCTTCTCATAGTCACATGAATATATCATAACCAAACTCGACCATGTCATGAAACTCTAGTTAACTGCCCATTGACATGTTACTTACTAACCATGTGACTCTGGGCAAATAATTTAATCTCTCTGAGCCTCAAGAGCCTCATTATAAAGTGAGGGTAATAATAACAGGACACCTACCTCATAGGACTGGTGTAAGGATCAAGTGAAAGAAGGCCAGTGCAGTGGAAGGGATGCCGGATCTAGAACCTAGAGGATCTGACTTCAAATCATGACTCTTCCACTTATTTTGTGTACGGTCCAAGTTAAATCATCTGACCTCTTTGGGATTCAGTTTCTTAATCTTTGTAGAAGGTTAGGATAGACTGAATACCCATATATGGACCATAGGCATATGTATGTATCTTCTCTTGAGCCTACCCCTTGATTCTTTGCTATTATTTCATTTTCTCTTCCTGAGCTCTGTGGTGATTTAGGGGCATGTTGCAATAATTTGTTTCTCATTAATAAACCTATCTCTCATTAAAGAGACCAATCCCCTCACTTCATTAAATATCAACCTTTCTCAAAGAAAAGTATTCTTATTTCTCTTTAAATAATATAAAATTAGTGAATAAATATTTATATATAATTTATTAACAAATGACAATAATAATAAACATAAACGTATATGTAACTATTTCTAATATTTTGGCTATGACCAGTGTCATCGACTGGGTCACCGCAAACCCTGAATGTAATAGTTGTCTCTTCTTCAATCACCTGGAAACTCAATCTAATGTTAGTCACTTCTCTTGGATTCTGTTTAAAGTGTTTTTAAAATCTTCAAATTTCCTCTCAAGATTGGTTCTTTTTATTTCCTTATCTTCTATTCAGTAAACACAGGAAGAAGCCCTTCCAAAATATACTGTACTTGACAATTAATCAGAGACTTTTCATTAAATTCTTTTTTAAAAAAGTTTCTTTACAAGGTCACAGTTAAACTAATTCCCACAAGGAAGAAGTTTCTCCTCGTCTCCTTCCTATCTTTTCCACAGATTCTTAATAGACACTCGTCCACAAAATACACACCTTCTCCTTGAATCCATACAGAAAAATACTATACTTAAAGCCATTTTCTCAACTGACTCTTTAACTCACTGAACAAACTGCCTTCTTAACATTCTGTTAGAGCTCTTAAAATTACGATAGTATCAGATATAGTCTATGTGAGGTATACATTTGAAATAGGGGTTACGTCTATAGATAGATGAGGTGTTGGATTAGATAGGCTCATCAATGTTCTTTCTAGCTCTAAGCTTACGATCCTTATGTATTCAAAGCACTTCGCAAAACTAAAAGTTGTCTGTAGACATCAACTATTATTGTTACCATAACATTAATCCTATGGAACTGACTACCTCCCATAAGATTGTTCTACCTAACTTTGTGTTTTGACAAAATCAATGAATAACTTTGTTGAGTCTTTTTTCAATTCTGTCCAATTCTTCATGTGCCTATTTGGGGTTTTCTTGGCAGAGAGACTAGTGTGGTTTGCCATTTCCTTCTACTTTTTACTTATTTTACAGATGAGGAAACTGAGGCAAATAGGATTAAGTGACTTGCCCAGAGACACACAAGCAATAAGTGAGAGAGGTCAGATTTGAACTAAGGAAGATAAGTGTCCCTGACTTCAGGCCAGGTGCTTTATCAAACACTTTGCTACCTAGCTACATATAATATTTATATGTTTGAATATATTTGCACATAATAATTATAATTTTACATGCAGTAATTATAATTTTGTCTATATGATGCATATTTTAGCCATATTAACAAGACTAATGTTTTAAGTTCCCAGGGTCAAGTAATACAAGAGAAGAAATATGCTCAGAACTCATTCATTCATTCATTCATTCATTTGCAAGTATTTACTAGGCATCATCTTTGTGCAAAGTAATAAGCCAGGTAGCCTGGATTTAGCTGAGCAGTCCTTAGGACTGTTCTCACTCATGTAGCACTGGTCTGCAGCCTAGCAGGAATATGAGGAGGAAGTATTTCTGACTGGTGGCCCACTCAGACCTGATCCACTGGGAAAATGGTTTAACTGATCCAAAAATTACTGACCCTTCTTTTGTGTCCTCCCCACCCTGACAAACACACATGGTATGTGTGAGCGTGCACACACACACACACACACACACACACGCACACACACACACACGCACACACACACACAGACACACACAGATACACACACACGCACGCACGCACACACACACACACACACACACACACCCTCCTATCTTTCTCAGAGGTATTTGTATTTTTAAAAGAAAGTTCTTTTTTGATGAAGGTCAAAGTGGTAACATTTCAGGCAGCTCATAAACAAATGAAATGAAAATTCAAAAAGTAGGGAGAAAAAATGTTATTGAGCAAGGAATTACTTGCCCTGCCTGACATTTTCATTAGAGTTTATTTAGTTTTCATCTAAGGTCTTTTCCCTGGACTTTACTAAAATCAGCATCCCCAATTATGCTGGTTAAAAAGGAGCTATAGGGGGGTGGAGCCAAGATGGCGGCATAGTAGCAGCAAAGCACCGCAGCTCCCACACAAACACGCTAAAAAACTCATAAAATGGGACGCTAAACAGATTTTCAAGCTCCAAAACTCTCCAAAAGACAGAAAGAACATCTGTTGCTACAGGCAGCGCAGCAGGTAGGGCTCTTCGCAGCAGTCTGGGACCCACAAACCCGGCCGGATCAAGCCCTGGGGCATCGGGCTGGGAACCACGGCTATAGGAGAGCAGATCAGCTGCACTGGAGGCACAATTACCACATCTATCAGACCAGAAGAAAAAAAGGCTAAGAGAAAGGTCAGCGGATTTTGCTAACTGGGGAGGAGAAGAGC
>JAQQSW010017011.1:0-11549 GCA_028646575.1 Pseudocheirus occidentalis | reverse complement strand
ATCCAGGCCGCTCAACGCAAGAGCCCTTGGCCTCGATGGGTCGCGTCAGCCCCCCTGCTATCTGCAGGCCGAGGGCTCTGAAGCAGCCGCTGTGGCTCTCAGACGTTCCTGCTGCTACAGCCGCCTCCCGCTGCTTCCTTGCCCTGGGAGCAGTTTGGCCGGACCTGCTCTTCTCCTCCCCAGTTAGCAAAATCCACTGACCTTTCTCTTAGCCTTTTTGTCTTTTGGCCTGATAAATGTGGTAACTGTGCCTGCAGTGCAGCAGATCTGCTCTCCTATAGCCGGGGTTCCCCGCCCGATGCCCCAGGGCCTGAGCCGGCCGGGGTTTCAGCCATGGGTCCCACACTGCTGCGAAGAGCCCCGCCTGCTGCGCTGCCTGTAGTGCTTTCTGTCTTGTGGAGAGTTTTGGAGCTTGAAAATCTGTTTAGCGTCCCATTTTATGAGTTTTTCAGCGTGTTTGTGTGGGAGCTGTGGTGCTTTGCTGCTTCTACGCCGCCATCTTGGCTCCGCCCCCTCCGCAACTGGTTTCTTTCAGTGCCTTCTTTCCTTCCCTAACTGATAGTTAATACAAAGTTGCTCCAAAAGAAAGACTTCAGCAGCCCTAGGACTTCATTATTTTGTATCCAAAGCAAGGCATGGTTCCCTTTCATTTCATGCAACTAGCTGACTAACAAGGACACTTTCCAACTAAATCTCCTGCACCTAGTGACATGTTTTTATAATAATCATACTTTCTCCCCTTTGTAAAACCAGCTGCTCTGTAATGAGCAACCCTTGCTTTCTTTGTCTTATTTAAATTATAAATATTTCTAGCCAAATTGTCAAAGACATACATTTCTAGCAACTGCTTGTGGAGTGTCACAATTTTCATCAATGAACTGAAATAAAAGTCTGTAAAGCTGTCTTCAGACATCTTGATCTGAATGTCAAGTGAGCATCTAAAACTCAACATGTCCAAAGCTGAACTCATTATCTTTCTCCCTGCACACTTCCCTCCTTCCTTATTTCACTGTTACTGTTGAGGGCAACATCAATATCCCAGTCCCCCAACCTCTCAACCTAGGTGTCATGCTTGATTGCTCTCTATCATGCATCCTTCATTTCCAATTTGTTGCCAAGGCCAATTGGCTTCACCTTTACCACATCTCTCAAATATTCCCCTTTCTGTAAGCTCTCATCATCTCTCACTTGTTCTCTTGTAATAGTCTGCTTGTGTGTCCTTGTCTCAAGTCTCCCCACTCTAATTCACCTTCCATTCAGCTGCCAAAGGGATTTTCCAAAAGTTTAGGTCTGACAATACCAACACCCTGTTACACTGGTACCTTGACTTACAAATTTAATTTGTTCCATTACTGAGCTCAAAACTCAGTTTGCTCGTATATCAAATCAATTTTCCCCATTGAAATTAATTGAAATGCCATTAATCCATTCCAGCCCCCAAAATGCCACCCCAGTACTTTTTGTTACGTGTTTTAAAATAAGAAAAAGTATTTAAAACAACAAATATTGCATAAAAACATAATAAAAGGGAATGTAAAGAAATAAATTGATTTCATAAAGTGTATATTTACCTTGGATATCAGGTGATGTGAGCTAACAGAAGATAATGGTGGAGTTAGAGGGTGGAGGACATAGATGGAGGAAGTTAGAGGAGTTTTGTTTCCTGCTCTTTTGGTCACTTTCAATCACTTACTCGCTTGCTTTTAATGCTACACTTTATCCCTGAACTTGATTCCTACAATATGTTTTTTACTTTCACTTAATTTTCTTCTCTGGCCAGGTAAACAGGTGGACTGAATGAGTGAGGTACAGGATGCTGGGTGGGCATTGGGTTGTGACGTTCATTGCCTCAGCCAGCGGAGGCTCATACCTCAAATTTTGGCTCGCAGTTCAAAGCAAAAAATTGACAGTGACAACTCGTATCTCGGCAAGCTAGTAAGTTGGTGCACTGGTATGTCAAGGTACCATTGTATTCAATAAACTCCAGTGACTCCCTATCTCTTCCAGGATCAAAATACAAAATCCTATTTCTGACATTTAAAGTTCTTCATAACCTAGCCCTCCCACTTCACCTACTTTTTCAGTCTTTGCACATTTTACTTACTAACACATAGCTTTGGATCTAGTCACACAGTCTCTTTGCAGTCTCACAAACAAGACGCTCTTATCTCTCACCATTGTCTATTTCCTCTGCTTGTCCCCACTGCCTGGAATGTTCTCCATCTTCAGCTCTGCCTGCTGGCTATCCTTAAATCTCAATTTAAGCCCCATCTCCTATAGGAAGCCTTCTCAGATCTTAATTCTAGTGCATTCCATTTATGTTTTCCTATTTATCCTATGCATAGGTTGTTTGTACATATCTGTCTACTTCTTTTCTACCCATTAAAATTGGGAGCTCCTTCATGGCAAGACTGCCTTTTCTTTCTTTTTATATTTCCAGTATATCCAGTGTATGTTCCAGTGGAACATAATAGATGCCTAGGAAATGTTGATTGACTGATTGCAATGCCCTAAAGAAAATCCATGCAACAATTTTGGTGGCTCAGATGAAATTATACTAACCCAGCCCTTTTTTCACATCCCAGTATCTGGAAATGATCATGTGTAACAGGGTAGTTGGTATATACATATAAAACATATACATATAACTTTATTGGTGTATAAATATCAGTGAATTACATTTTCAGTCCTCATGCTTATGCACTGTCCTCCCATGACTAGAATTTAATTTTTCTTCATGTTTTATGGAGTTTGTAGTTTCCTTCAAGGCTCAGCTAAAGTGCCATTGCATACAGATGTCTGCCCTGAGTTCTTTCACTCACTAGCAAGCACATCACTCTAAAGAATTTAGTTTGTATTTACTGTGTAAGCACAACCTACCTGTATTATTCATTTTGTTTCCCTTCAACCACAAAAATGTAAGCTCCATGAGGGCAGGAACTGTTTCATTCATATTTTCCTTTTTATTCAGAGCTGGGTATACTGTACCACTTGATGTGTGCTTGTTGGATGAGTAAATGAATGGTAATGTATGAGTGTGACTGTGTTTTTTCATTGAGATAGTTCAATCAAATGAGAAAGTGCAGTTACCTGAGAAAAAAGTACTGATGGCTAAATACATCTCTAGGAAGTAAATGTTTTTTCATTTAGACCCTAAAACCCATGTCCTTTCCTAGAGTGTGAGCTCAGAAAGGTCTCTAATTCAAGATCCATAAAGCTGCTTCTGTGTTGGGTACAAGGAGAGTGTGTTCTAGATACAGTAAAAATTAAGCAACTGTCATAGGGACTACCAGTCAGAAAAAGTGAACAGAGGACTGGGTTCTAGGTCTTCTTACATGTTCTTGCCAATAGGTGGGATAATGTGAGTACATGTGAGAAATTATGTGATAGTTCAGTGCATTTCTGTACTTTGCCAAAAACCATATCTGTAAATTGTGTAAAATATGACTATGAGAGTGTTTCAGATTTTGCTACTTTCCAGTATTGAAGGAGCATGATCAAAATTTTAATAATGTTAATAAAAATTTGTACTATCATTCAAAATGATAGCATCATAAAACCCAGAAAAATCAGGGTTCAACTCACACTTCTGACACATTCTGGCAGTGTGACTTTAGACAAGTCACTGAAGCTCTCATTTCTCTGACTATGCTGCTGAGAAAGTTTCAATTTTCACTAGTAGAGGGAGTTTCCTCATTCAGGGAGTTTCTGATACTAATCAAATCTCAAATCCAATCTATATCTCTCTCACTATTATTTTGAAAAAGAGGGTGTATAACGCATATGAAATGGAACTCTGTTCCTCTCTTTTAAAATTATTACTTTTTCAGGATTTAAGAGTACTGGTCAATTGCTAGCCCTAATCTTAGAGAAAAAGGATTAGTCATGTGAAAACATTTCTATCTCTTTCACTACCTGAAAAGGCAGAGTGTGTCACTCCATCTAGAGTCACCAATTGAGTAATTGTTCTTGAGTTAATACTTTTGACATCACACCAACAAGGAAACTGTTCTCCTTTCCCAACAAAGAGAAAGAAAAAAGATCTCTTCTTAAACCTGGGCCATTGACTTATGAGAATTTAAGGACTTATTGGCTCTTTTCATCTGATCATTCTCAAGTCTTAAATTTCACTCCCCAAAATGTCTTGTTTATACCTAATTTTTTTTCATCAGGAAAAAAGTGATTGATTTTTTTATACTTTTTTCTTTCTGTTAGAAAAATGTAAATTTCCATTTTTAACTTAGCAATCTTGCTGTGTACTGAACAGGATCATCTACTGGGAATGAGTAAATTTATTTCTAGCCCCAGGTCTGACGTTAACTAACTGTGTCATCTTGGGCAAGTCTTAAAACCTTCTTGGATCTCAATTTCCTCATAAGTAAAATGAGAATGTGACACACCAAATTATCTCTGAACTCCTTTCCAACTCTGAATTTTGTGATTTTCACATTAGGTATTGAAAAACACTTCCTATTTCTGTTTAAGTCTGGACACATCTGTTATCGCCTGGTCCCAAAGAATTCAAGCTCCTTTGTCTTTTTCATGTCTTTTATCAAAGGATTTTGGTAATCTTGACACTAATTCTGTGACATTCCTTAAAGATCTCAGCAATGAAATTGTAGCTTCATTCATTCATTGTTCTTTCACCAATTTGCCAGATATTTGTAAAATTATCCAAAAGGGAAAAGCACTCTCAAAAGGCAATGACTTCCATTTGCCTGGAGATCTTTGAGTGTAGTTGTAAGATTTGGGGTTGAGAATGTTCTAGTTGATGAAACCAGGGTGTGGGTTTGGACAATTTAACAGCTAAAGTCTCTTCAACCTCTAATGTTCTAGATTTCTAAACACCCAATGTATCATTCCAGACTATATATTGTCTTAGCCATTCAATGCCTGGGAAACTATCTTAATTAAGATAGCGGTGACAGGAATAGAGGAGATGGCATTAATTAAAGAGATCATGTCTCTAATTTTTCTTTATTTGAGTCTTTTTAGGAACCTTATATTTGCTTTTTCAAGGTTGATATAAAGTAACTTATGTTGCAGGAAGATACCTAGCCAAAATCTATGTGCATGTATGCTGTTGCTTTTCTATTGAGAGACAAAGTTGGAGAGAAAATTGTTAGGGCACCGTGTCCTAGGAAGGAAACTCAAAATTTAATATCAAGTATCTCTCAAGTTGCAATTCTGGATGATGATGCTTAATGGGTCACAGGGAACTATTAGTATTATTAGAAAGTTCTGTATCAGGTTGAAATCTGGCATAAGCCATTCTGCCTCTAGAAAGGATCTATAGTTCATTCCTACACAAGACCACTTCAGCCTGAGGTAGAAATAAATATGAAGATGAGATGACTTATTGTAAAACTAGAGAGAGGAGAACTGAAGTCAAGAAGGGAATTAAATTCAAGGTTAGGAAGATGTACTCAAAACTGAAGGATCTTTGAGGGAGACTAGCAGAAGCAATTATGGTCCTATATATTGACTCTCCCTTGGTTCCCAAGCCTGAAATAAAATTGTTTCTGTTGGTTAAAAGTGCCTGGCTTTAGTATGTGTGCACATCTGTGTTAAGTTTATTGTTCTCTGACCATTGAGGAAAGAAACAGATGAAAGAAAAACTAGGCTAGGTCCATCAGGGATGCTACACTGGTCATTTGCTGACCAAGACCTTGAGCCTAATTCCCCATAAACACCTTTGTCAGGGCTGCTTTGATTTCTCGGTTTTTCAGACTATAGATGTAGGGGTTTAGTGTTGGAGCCACCACAGAGAACATGACTGTGGCCACAAGATCTTGGTCTTCCTTTTGGTCCTCAGCTTGCCGTGGGGGCTTGAGGTAGACAGCCACCACAGTTCCATAGAAAAGAACAACAACCATTAGATGAGATCCACAAGTAGAAAATGCCTTGCGGAAACCCCCAGGGGCTCGAACCTGACAAACAGCAGCTCCAATGAAGACATAGGAGGCCATAATGCAAACAACAGGGACAGCAATTACAAAGCCACCCTCAACTATAACCATCATATAGTTGAGGAAAGTGTCAGAGCAGGCAAGATGTAGCAAAGGATGGATATCACAGAAGAAATATGGGAGAGCATGATTGCTACAGAAGGTGAGATCAGCAAGGAAGACTGTATGGAGCAGAGAATGCAGGGCTGTGCCCACCCACACAGCCACTAGGAGCACCAAGCATCATGACAGAGTCACCACAGTAGGATAGTGCAGTGGTTTGCATATGGCTACATATCTGTCCCATGCCATAGCAGCTAACACATAGCTGTCAACATTGCCTGCCATCTGGAAAAAGAAGACTTGGGACAGGCAGGCTGAATAGGTGATGGTCTGGTCCCCTGTCAGCAGGGCATAGAGTAGCCTGGGCACTGTAGCAGAGGTGAAGCAGAGATCTGCCATGGACAGGTTGATCAGGAACACATACATGGGTGTATGGAGGCGTGGGTCTGAGCCAACAGCAACAAGGATCAGCAGGTTCCCTAGGAGAGCTGCCAGGTATAAGGTCAGGAACAGTGGGAAAAGGAGATCTTGGTGACTGGAGAAGGCCAGGAGGATGAACTCATAGGTTCTGGCCTGATTTCCCATTGTTATGTTGCTGCTGAGTCTGAGCCTAGAATGGTGAGATGAAGATATGGATTGAAAGAAGGTCCCACAGCTAATCCACCCACAAGGCACCTCATTAAGGTCTTTCAGAAGGCTGTTTCATAGCCTGAAGAGATTTCAAGACTTCTGAACCATAGCAGTTTCAGTGGAATAAGGGTATTGGCTCTACAGAACTCTGATGTATAATGAAGTCACACATTGAATGTATGCTATAAAGTCATCAGAGGAAAAAACAGTCTTCACTTCTATCTCCCAAAGGCTTTCAAATAATCTCCTTTACCTTTATTTCTCCATGGAATGGATTCCTATGCCCAAACTCTTTTCTAGAAGATTGCTTGCTTAAACTCAGAGATTGCAGTTGCCTTTAGGGTGTATTTACTTGTTTTGAACATCTAATCATATATGCACAAACCAGCTCCAAAATTGTTATCCTGTAAAGAGGCAAGAAGGTGGCAACACTCAGACAACTTTCTTGCAATGTGGTTTTTATTTCTGAGCCCTAGATCATCTGTAGTTCTAATCTTTATTTGAATGAGTACTTTCCAGGTTTCTAGGGTCTCAAGATTCCCCACCTGAAATCAGGACTAAAGTTCATCTTCCCATAATGACCTTGAGACAAGTTTGAATAAAAATAAATCTTCACTGAGTAAGTGTACTAACTGTTGCTTATTGGGAGAAAAAAATCACTGTTTATATTTATATATATATATATATATATATATATATATAAATTATCATTATCTGGGTATGTATATATGAATATATGTATTATGTACTTCTATATTAGATGCAAAATATTCACAGAAAAAAATGTCACATATGCATATATCAGTTCTTTTGCAGTAGAAAAGAACTGGAAACAAAAGAAAAGTCCATTGATTGGGGAATGGCTGAACATTTTATGCTATATGAACATAAGGGAATTGTTGTTCATCATTCGTTCTTGAAGAGGACCAATGATATCAGGAGAGTGATGACTGTAAGGGATTGGATTTGAGTGAGGCAGAGTTAGGAGGGGATATTACTGTACTATAAGAAATTATAAATATGATGAATACAGAAAAATCGATACACAAATTGATGCAAAGTAAAGTAAGCAGAGCCAAGAAACTACTATAGAAAATTGCTTCAAAAATTCCTGTGACATCTTAAGGCCACCATTCTCATTTATGTTCTGTCTCCCTTTATTAGAATGTCACCTCCTTAAGGACAGGTTCTTTACCTCTCTTGTATTTTTACCTGAGAATTTAAAATATGTTAAACTCTTAACAAATGACTTTCATAATCAATTAATTCATAATTATAAAAATAGCAATAAATAATCATAATCATTAACACTATCAAGTAAAATGAGATACAATGCTATGGACTCATCTTTCCTCCCTCTCCTATCTTCCCTGTAGAGGTGCCTATTAGTATAGAGGAGAACATCACTTCCCAGGGACCTAGAAGTGCAATCTAGGAATCATCCTGGACTTCTCACTATCTCTCAGCCCTCAAATCCAATTTGTTGCCAAGACTTGACAATTTCACCTTTGCACCATCTCTTGACTATGCCTCCTTCTCTCCTATAACAATGTTACCACTTTAGTGAAGACTCTTGTCACTTCACACCTAGAATATTGTAATAGCAGGCTGATAAGTAGGCTTGCCTCAAGTGTCTTTCTACTGCAATCTATCCTCCATTCAGTCACTGAAAGATTCTTCTAAAACTCAGGTTCAACTCTGTAACCTCCTTACTCAATAAACTTCAATGACCTTCTATTAATTCATGAATTGAATATAACATTCTCTGTTTGGCATTCAAAGTATTTAACAATCTAGCTCCCTCCTACCTTTCCAGTTTTTTTATATTTTGCTTCTCCCAGAATATTCTTCAATCCAGTGACTTGGGCCTCCTGAGTATTACATGAACAAGATACTCCATCTCTTGGCCCTGGCATTTTCCCTGGCTACCCCACATTCTAGGAATGGTCTTCTTCCTCTGTTTACCTACTGATGTCCCTGGCTTCCTTTAAGTCACAATTGAAATTTCATTTTTTACTGGAAGACTTCCCCAACCCTTCTCAATTCTAGTGTCTATCTTCTTTCAATACTTCTTATGTATACTGCCTATAAATTGTTTGTATATTTATTTTTACATATTGTCTTCTCCTTAAGAATGTAAATTCTGTAGACCCCTCCCCAAACTATTTTGAACCACCAAGACCTGAGAAAGGCTTAAAACAAGCATTGGCTAATCAGGAGAGACATTCTGACACACTCTGAGCTTAACCTACCATCATACTTTGTGTGTTTTTGCATAAAATACATGCTTTGCTTTGCTCTCTGAGCAGACTCAAAATGTCCTTTCATGTGTCAGCAACTACAAGGCCAGATTAAACTGCCCAGGAGCATTCTTCTTTTTATTACCACTAAAGACACAGCACCTGGGACGAGATGTTGTCTTGAATAGTGAGATTTTTTTTTTGGTATTTTATAGGCATATGCTATGTGGGGGGAAAACAGAAATATTGGATCTATAATTTCAATTGACACCTTGACATTCTCATATCTTATTGTGTTTACAACTTACCCAATTAAGAAATTCCTTTCTCATATCATGCAACACATCTGGGAACTATCATTTTGGCTGACATAGGCATCCTGAGCCAGGGAGCCAGGGATGGCTGAGAGGGAGTTTCTATGAAGGTATAAAAATCCTGTTGGTCTATCCATCCTTGGGTTTGTTGTCTTACAATGAGCTCCCATGTGAATTGCTACATGCATGTTCCATAAGCTTTGATTGAAATAAACACTCACAAGTGGTCTAATTTTGTTTGTTTTTCTAGGAATGAGCTTAGTAATGGTCAACTGTAACAGTGCATTTAGTCCAGATGGGACAGCGCTAGAGATTGGAATCTTCCTCCAGAAAGCACTGGGACTGGACATTCCTAATCCTAACTTACTCCACTTGTTTGTTGCAGTCTGCATTTTTCTCTGTAAACTTTCTCTGGGGGCAAAGACAACATATCAAGGTCTTCTCTGCAATTTGGATATCCTCTGCAATTCCATCTAGACTCTAGTGGTAAGGTTTTCCACTACTGGTTTGCTTAAATGGCAGAGTGAAAATAAGGCAGAAGCTTCTTCCCTTAAAGTTTTCAAAGTCACTTCAGCTGCAGCACCCTTTCCCAGGTGTCATGTAATTCCCTTTCTCCTCCTCCCCTTTTCCTTAAATGCTGCTATCTTGATGGGAACTCAGATCCCTGAACTTAACTTCGTTGGAAGTTGACCCTTTAAATCTTCAACCTCAGGGACACTGAGGAAGACTTGCAAGACCTAATTACACTGCCAGGTCTGGGTTCCTTGCAAATTCTGCAAGCCCACCTTCCTCAGAATGATAATTTAAGCCAATTCGTGATGGTGGAGGGTAGGGATTGACAAGCCTCTGATTCACCTCCCCCATTAATTGCACACTTTGTATTTGTATTTGTCTTATCAATTTGTCTTTCTGTGAAAGTCTCTGTGTTTGTATCATGTGTGCTATGAGTGAGTCCATTACCTTGTAAGATTTAAAATGCAGTCAGAGACTTGTAAGGGCTGTGATTAGAAAAACAATAAACCTCTAAGACTCTTCCTTGTGGTGCCTAGTCTGGTCAGCCTGTAGCTACAGTGAAAAGTTAGATGCAGCTAAAAACATCTTAGCAGATTCTGAATATTTTGAGATTAATCATTAAGAAGTCTGGAAATTGATCATTTTGGGATGGCAAGAGAAAACTTATGAGATTTTTGGGATAATTCCAGGAGCTTAACCACTGCTAAAACACCACCACACAATCCTGATCCCTCAGTATTCCCTATTCCCTCCCCAGCTTTAAGAGTGTATCTGGGGAGGGGCAGAGCCAAGAAGGCTGAGTAGAAGCAGCAAGGCTTCACAGCTCACACACAACCACCCTAAACACCCATAAAATATGATCTCAGACAAAGGCTAGGACTCTCAGATTCACACAAATACAGAAAACATATGTTTCCCTGAAGGCAGCTTGGCAGCAGGGGCTCATCATAGCTTCAAGCAGAGGCTGCCCGAGCCTGAGGCAGGCCCAACCTGAAGCCAAGACCATGGCCAGGCCCTGGGTGGTAGGAAGGAGCTGAGGTGAACCAAGCCAAGCACGTAGCAGCCAGTCTGCAAGAGAGAAGACCTACAACCTCCAGCACCTCCACATCTATTGGAGAGGGGCAGCTTGGCAGGAGAGGCTCATCCAGTAGGCCGGCAGGCTGGAGAAGAGAACAGCCCGGCCCCAAACTGCAGCTGTGGCCAGGCCAAGCCCCAGGGTGGCCAGGAGGAGCCGAGCCTCCAAAGCCTCAGCATGAGTCTACTTCAGAGAAGATCTAAAGCACCTGAGGGGATCTTCTGGTTAGTGAAAGTGAAAGTTTGAAACTTAATTTAGGGAAGGAAAAGCAGTTTGGCCAATCTGCCCCCAGGGCAAGGAAGCAGTGGGGGAAGGGAACTGCTGGAACCTGTGGCCCCCACCTGGATGCTTCAGAGCCCCTGGCCTACGGAATCAGAAGCGGGGATGAACCAATTGATCAGGGCCAAGTGCTCTTGTGTTGAGTGGCCTGGATACGGATCGTGGTCTTGGATGGTAGACCTGGGGTGCACTTTCAGTAAGCCAAAGCTGGGGGGACTTGCAACACCCCCTAATAGCTCCAGCAGCTCAGAAAACCCCAGCAATTTGGAACAGAACTTTCCCCCCTGGAAGTAGAGTGCCACAAAACTAAAAAAAAAATTAATTGACTGGCCAACATGAGGAAAAGGAAGCAAAATAAGAACAGCAATAAAACTCTAGAATCTTTTTTTGTGGACAAAAAAGATCAAAGCATGGAATGGGAGGAAGATAACCCAGTCGGAACTCCCACACCAAATGCTTCCAAGACACTTGAAGAATGCCTAGAAGC
>JAQQSW010017010.1:0-11550 GCA_028646575.1 Pseudocheirus occidentalis | reverse complement strand
GTAAGAGAGCAGAGCAGGGGAGGGGCTTTACAGTGGGATGGCTGTTTTAGGGTTGGTGCAGGGGAAAGATGGGGAGAAAAATTGTAATTTGAAAATGTCATGAAAATGAATGATATAAACAAGAAAACAAAAAAAATAATAAATAAAAAATAATAAAATAATATTTAAAAACATACTACTTACTTGTGAATAGAGAGGTGATAGATTCAGATTGCAGATCAAGGCATATATATTTTTTGTGTGTACAGGTATGTACATACATATACAGCAACAGAATACATATCTATATGTATATGAAATTACATGTGGTTATATATTGTATATTAACATGCATATGTTTATACATATATTTACATAATTTAGTTTATCTACACATATATTTACATAGTTTGATCTACATTGACACACACAAAAACAGAGACACAGGTAGAAATATATATAAGTAGATATTGATGGTCAATGAAAAAAATTCCATATATATGCGTGTGTGTATATATACATATACACTTACAAAATATGTATACACACATACATTTCCCCCTGAAGAGGGTTTTATTTTTCTGGCTTTCTCAGGGGGAAAAGGGAGAGGTGAAAGGTGAAGAAAGAGGGAATTTTTTACCGATTTTTAAAAATAGGTGTGGAGTCTCCATATCAGACATTCATTTGAAAGAAAAGCAAAGGGATATTGATTACATATGGTTGTCCAGAGGGAATCATTTAATATTCATAAATAGAATAGTGGTATAAAGAGAATGAGGTTAAAAGAAAATTATGATTGCCAAGGCTATTGATATTATATTTGATTTTTTTGATAAATCTTGGTTATAAGAAGTATAATGAATTTGAAAGCTTTACAAAAGAAATAGATTAGGATATAGGAAGTGAGATAGATAAGAAGCTTGTCATTTCTACTGACCAAGGAAATGGTTTGCTTAATGTTTTGAAGAAAAAAATGTACTAGGATTACAATGGAATTTCAGATAGGACTTCTAGGACTCACAAAGAACTTGGTGAATGTCTTTGGAATGTTTTACCTTTCTCATCTTAAGCTCTTTCTGAATATGAACCAAAAAAAATCCATTTAATTAAAAAGGAGTTTGTTGTTGATCTTTAGAATAATGTATGGATTCATGAAGACAAGGAAAAAAATTCAGTTTTTATTAGCATTTGATGACAGAGGAATACTGGAAAATTGGGGCTAGAAGCAAAGGACCAAAACCCAAAAGAAAACATAGTAATTGCAAAAAAAAAATTCTAAAAATATGATGCAAGAACAAGCTTAATGTTTCTTTAAAAAATACTTTCAAAGAGTTGTCTAAAAATGAGTGAGCCTGAATATATGTATCCCTGATAAAAATCTCAGAGAAAATTTGAATTATGCTTTTCACAGATGGTTTCTGTTTTTTCCCCTCTTTGCATCAGTTCATATACATATACACATATATGCACACATGCATATATGTGTCTATGTATATATACGTATATACACATATATACATATACATACATACACACATTTCTATTATATATATATGAATGATATGGTCATCTAATCCCCTTGCCCCTGCTTTAACTATTCAGTTGTGGAACAACTTGTACATTGCCCAAGTCCAAGAAAGAAAACAAATAACTGACATTGGCACTCTACTTTTCACTTTTCAAAGTGTATTACATAATATTGTATCATTTGAACTAGACAATATATTTATATCTATTATTGTTCTACATGGGGGGAAATTGAGCTCAAAGAAGTGAGGGGATTTATATGGGATGACAAGCTCAGAAGCATCAGAGACTGGATTCACACCCAGGTCTTCCTAATTCTTAATCTGTCAGTCTATAGTCTAAACCAAGGGGATCATTATAAGCAAATTGAAATTTTATGGTCAATGACATTGCTCAGTCGCATTTATATTAAAAAACGCAGATAGAAGGGGAACATAGTCCTCTTATCCCATTAAAAAACATCAGTCCCGATGTACAACCTTCATCATTGTCTTAGAGAACTCAATTTGTCAACAAATATTTATTAGGTGAATGAATGAAAGATGAGCCTTTATCAAATACTGAGTATGTCCTAAGCACTGTGCTAAATTCTGGAGGTAAAAATATAATTAAGCCAGATGACCACTACCAGCAGCATGGAGTAAATATGGCTAGAAGTGACAGAGAAGTTGGGTTCTAAGCAAAATATACTGAAACCATACCTGTCAGAGCCCAGTTATTCAAAGCCAGGCAGAAGGGAGGTCTGTTGGGTGGAAATAGTCAGAAGGGAGAAAGGGTGGATACAAGCAGACTTTGCTAGGCACTTCTGATATGAAGAAAAAAGGGAACAGTCCTTCCCCTCAAGCTATTTTTAATTCTGCCAGAAGTAACAACCCTCATACTCTCTCTCTCTCTCTCTCTCTCTCTCTCTCTCTCTCTCACACACACACACACACACACACACACACACACACACACACATGCACACTTATATACACACACACACATACATATACATATATACATTCTCACATATATTGACTTTGAGTCATTTTTCATTTGCGTCCAACTGTATTTCCATTTGAGGTTTCTTGGCATTGGAGTGACTTGCCATTACCTTCTCCAGCTCTTATGACATATGAAGAACTGAAGCAAACAGGGCTCATTGAATTACCAAGAGTCACACAGCTAGTTAAGTATCTGAGTCCAGATTTGAACTCATGAAGTCTTCCTGACTCCAAGCCTGGTACTCCATTCACTGCACTACCTCCCTGCTCCCATATGTGTATATACATGCACATCTATACACAAAAAATACAAAATAAAATGTAAAAACAAAACAATTTCTCTGGGTCCACCATGGATTATTATAACAACACAAAAATCAGCTTCATCTGAGTGTTCTCATTAATTTGCTGTAATCAGTATGAAAATCATTTTCCCAAAGTCTGATTTCACTTTCATTACTTCATGTAAGTCACACTATCTCTGAAGTTGCATTACTTTTTTGCTTCTTTTCCATTAGTTTGTTTGCTTTTATTTATGTTTTAATACAGATGTAATCAGTATGAACCTTATTTTGGGTTTGTCTTATAATAATTTCAAAATGTCCTTGTTTTCTGTTCATCTCTGTGTTTATTTATTTCTATATTTGAAAGTTAAGTCTCTTGTCCATGATCATATAGAAAATATATAAAGAAGTTAGGACTTGAACTCAGGATTTGCTAACCCTAAAGTCAGTCAACTATATGGCATAAATACAATTTCATCTTATCCTTACTACCTGCAAGTAGGCCCTATTCTTATACACATGTTATAGATGAGGACACAGAGTCAGGGGAGGTTAAGTGACTTTCCCAGAGTCAGTTACACAGCTGCTTAAAGTCTGTGACTGGATTTGAACTCGGGATTTTGTTACTCCAGGTCCAGTGTCATTTTTATTCTGCCACCTAGCAGCCTTTCCAATGACTCTTGAATAAAAAGCTTGCCATGGGATTGCTGGAGAAGCTGTGTGAGAGGATAAATAGTGAGCTAGTCTTTTAGTCAGGAAAATGGAGGTTCAAGTCTTGATCCTGGTATGCTTCAGTTGTGTAACTGGAGACAAGTTATTGCTTCAAGCTGATCTAAAATATGTTAAGTGATTTTGGTTCATTTTTGTATTCCCACAATGCCTAGCACACAGTGAAGATCTAATCAATTTTCCATGGTTGAAAAATTACTGTGACAGAAAAGTTTCTGACTTGCATCGTTGGAAAAGTGTTTTCACAATGGGAGTTTCTTATATGGATAAAATCACAAGAATGTATGAAAATCCAAGTCACTAAATCAGAGATTAGCTCTTTATTGTGGCATGTTGAGTAAAAGTAATGACTGAAGAAACAAAGGTTTGAACTTTCGTGCCTATTGATTTTTGAAGTAATGCATGCCAATTTCCTAACAAATCAGGACCAAGCCTCCTCAGCTTGGTACTGGCCCCAGAATACAGAGGATGCACATTTTTATGCATTAAAAGAAAACAATTAACAGGATGTATAGCAGAATACAAAATTGTGTAATTTGATTTTTAATTGGAGGAAAGAAAAGGAGCTTTTCAAATTGGGAGAGAGAAAGAACAGGTGTGATTCTCTGAAATCAGAGAAAAGAGGTGTCCCTCTGCCAAGTGTCTGTCTTCAATCAAAGGAACAAAGTAACAGTAACTGATCAGTATGGGACCAGTTTTCAGATAAGACATATGGTTTGCTTGAAATGTATAATTGTGAGGAAACTCCTTGCAACAGTCTTCATATCTGGCTAAGTTTCTAGTTAGCATAGCCTAAGCCCTTAGTTAAGGGTCTCTAAGCAACAAACAGAGGTGGTCCTTCTTCACAGTCATAGAGGGCTAAGTTGAAATATTAAAGTCAGGCTAGCTCACAGTTGTGCTAGTGGAATAAAATTTTCTCAGAGACAGAAATTGGACTAGACAAAATGCCCATAACTGAATAGAAAGGAAACTGAGCTAGATGCAGGACTGTGTCACAAGATGGAGTCAGCTTGGTTCACCCAATTCCCGCAGTAGCTCTTGTTGTTTCTTGACATAGGTATAAGGATAGACATTGTACTTCTGTCTAATTTGTTTAGAGAAGTACTGTGTGAAGAAACCCCCTTTTTAAAGGTCAGCACTTCCTCTGTAACTTGTCACTTTACAAGAGTTACTGCTGTTTTTAAACCCTGTGTTTATGTATTTATGTGAATGTGGGAATATATGCTCATTAGACACCTTTGACATTCTGGTGACTATGGGTGCATTCCCAGAGGTCTTTCTTTAAAATAGAAGACAATCTATTGTATTTCAGTTAGAGATTAGTGAAAATAAAGATAAAATATTCCATTTTTGTTCCTCTTGCAAATTTGTGATCTTGTGATCTGTCCCAGAACTTCTTGGGATTCCACAGACTCTAGGTTCAGAATCCCTCTATTTTTGTATGTGCCTAGAGCAGTGAGAAATTAAGTGACTTGTGGTAACACACCTAATGTGTAAGAAGGTTGAGCATAAACTCATGTGTTCCTGATTTTAAGGCCAATTGTCCATCCAGCATGCCACACTGTCCCATATTGCTCTCAGAATATTTTGACTAGCCCCACAAGAACATGAGATGTTTTATGAATATGCATATTATATTGTGTAAGGGGCAAGATAATCTCTGCATTTTTTTTACTTGAAAACACGCATCTGAAAAAGGTATAGAATGGAGGATGTTTGAAAAGACTACCTTTAATTCCTTGTCAGGGAGAGGCTTGTTCTCTCTGTTAATAACCTTTTAAAATGTTAATTCAGTCTTCAAATGTAACTAGGCACCAATAGGACCGCTGAAGAAAATAGCATGCTTTGTATATTGTATCATGCTTAAGTTGACACTAAGAATGAGGCTGCATCCTTGGTCGGTTGTAAGCTTCACCACATTGGTAATCAAAATTATTGGCAGAATTCCACAGGTAGAACATTTTTACATGAATAAAGGAAAAATCTATAGGATTTAAATGCCTCCCTCCCCCTTTTTCCTTTGATGTGCTATATACAGCTACTTTAATTGCTGTGGTTGTTTAGAATCATATTCACTTAAGTGTTCATTTATTAGTGAGGAAAATGGAAGGGGATGGAAACAATTGTTCTCATGATATGCATGATAACACACAAAGTGGCAGATGTGTTATAAGCAGAAGGAAATCGGGAGAGAGGACAAGCAATTTTCAGGTAACGATGTCCGAAAAAAGAAATATTAAAAATCCATATTATCAGATGCTTCCACTACACAGTTCACTTCATTCAACAAGTCAACACACATTTATTAAGAGATTATTTTGTGCCAGGAATTGTGCTGAATGCTGGGATGCAAAGACAGATAAAAAGAAACAAAAATAAAAAAGAACAACAGTCGTCTTCCTTAAAGATCTCACATTAGAACATCAAATTCAGGTACAAATGACCAACGGTACAGTGTATTAAGTTTTACAGACTGAAGACTGCATTTTTAATCTCAGCTCTTCATATGATAGCAACATTTATTTTTTGTGCCTCAGTTTCTCCATATGTTAAAACAAGAGGTTTGAACTACATGACTTCTATTCCATTTGAAGTCAATACATTATTAGTAATTGGAGGGTACAAAATTATAAGTAGTCTGCTTTAGGAAACAGAATATGGCCTCCCTTAGAAGACAGTGGCATGTCCTGTCTTGAAGGTCTTCAGACAAAGGCTGGATGAGATTTCTCTGGTATGTTCTGGAGGCGGAGGGGAGTCTTATACAGGTATGTATTGATGTGTTGGACAATATGACCATTGAGCATTCTTCCCACTCTGATTTTGATTTTCTATGAAGGTTCTGCTAAATGTAATCTGACATTTATATTGTGCTTTAAAGTTTACAAATTTCTTTCCCTTTCTTGCTTCATTTTTCTCTTTTCCCCCTCTTTTTCTCTGTCTCTGTCTTTTTCTGTTTCTCTCCCTCACTCACCCAACTACACATACCTACACACACACACACACACACACACACACATACTCCTACCTTTAAAAATATGTAGCTCAAATATTATAATTCCTGTTTTTTAGATTAGTAAACTAAGATTTGGCATGGTTAAGTGATTTGTTATAGTCAACAGGTAGTAATTATGATAGCCTTTATTTGCAAACCAGCTTATGATCTATTGCTTTGGCAATTAACCAAATGGATAGAGAATAGATAATAAACAGATTAAATTAAACTCTTAATGCAAGAAGGTAAATTCAATCTCATAGGTATTGTGGAATTTCAATAATATATAGTTCATTCCAAATCCTTAGAACTTGGAAATGGAACACATTAGATAAATGAAGTAACATTGAAATACTACATATTAAAAATATAGGATATTGAGAAGGATTCACCTGTGAATCCTTGTAACAAGTGTGGAAGGAGTATTTGGAAAGGTTAAAAATCTATGTCAATGGCAGTTGTTAAGAATTCAACAAGGGTTTAGGGGAGGAAAAGGTAAAGACACTTCCATATTGAGAGTATTAACTAATGTATTTAAAAAGAACCATAGTTTAAAAGAATCTCAATACAATAGAATGACACTAGTTAACAAGAGGGCATATAGTATGATAAAATTCAAAACCCTACATCACTGTTGGGAAAAACAGATAGCATTTCACACAAAAAAATAACCTGAGGATTCTCCTTCTCTGCAAGGTCCATTGGAACTAATACTTTGATATTGATAAAAATAACTCATAAGATTAATTCATAAATGCATAATATAAGGAATCAGGAAGATTATACTCTTACTGAATTATTGCTATGGTAAACCACATCTGCAGCATTGTGTTCTCTGTTGGATACCATATTGTGTGCATGAGGGTCACTGAAAAAGCTCAACTGGGTCAATAAAAGGATATCAACATTGGAAAAGGATCTCAAGTTCACATCAAATAAGAAGCAGTGAGAGGAACTGGAGGTATTTAGACTGGAGAAGGAAAGAATTAAGATAGCTCTGATAGCTCTTACCTAATATTGTGTGGTATGTGGGATGGGTCTAGATTACACTTGCTTTATTTGACCACTTGAGGTGGGTTCAGAGTAGAGCTAGGAGAACTACATGCTCTAGGAAAATATATTTCAATTAGCTTTAAGTTCAAATTTCCTAGCATTTGTTATGTAATTGTAGGATTTACCAGTTTAGAAGTCATCAGAGGGATGTTGAATGACTGCACTACCTTTCAAGGAGTTGTAGAGATAAAGGGCTCTTCCTCAAATATGAGTTGGCATAGAGCAGAAATGGGGAACCTGTGGTCTCTAGGCCAGATATGGCCTTTTAGGTCCTTGAATGTGACTTTTTTGACCCAGTCCAAGTTTTACAAAACAAATTCTTTTATTAAGATGATTTATTCTGTGAAGTTTGGATTCAGTCAAAGGGCTTCTTTTGAGGATCTAAAGGGGCACATGCACCCTCAAGGCAATAGGTTCTCCATCCTTGGATATTAGAGTATCTTAGAGGGTTTCTTTCTAACTTTGAGATGCTCTAATCCTATGATTCTGAAAAATTTATAGACATGGAATTAATATATAGATTTATTTAACTGCATGCAGAGGATATGAAAATAGCACATTAAAATGGATAAAGAAAAATTTGGATATATTGGAAGGATTTGAGGTGATAGGTATTTCATGGAAATATTCTTGTAAATTATGGCTTTGTTGTTCTGTCATAAAAAGCTATACATACACTCAATCAATGAATGTTGATAGAAGATGGAATTTCTCAGGATTATTTTTTGATTATATATCAGAAATAGGGAAGTGGAATACAGAGAAATGACTTCCATTTTTTACTTCAGGCCAGAATAATGGGAACAGTAGGAAGATAATGACAAATGAGGTAAATTGTATACATATGCTAAATTCCTTGAAAATTGTTTAAATATATAAATAATTCTCCGAAAGCGAACTATTTTATGGAAGTATTATTGAAAGAGAGCAATCTTTATTTCTTCTTAGATTAAGGGTTATGGTCAAGTAGAAAAATAAATAAACATAAGCAACAAATATAAGCGATCTGAAGCAAATGATTGAGTTTAATTATATTTCAATTTTTGCATCCATAAATGCCATTTAGATAAATTAATAGTAATCAAGCTCCTGTTTTGTGCAAGAGCATTAGAAGAGAGAGCATCATAATGTGATGGAAATAATACTAGTATTATTCTATTTCAAATGTACATGACTTCACTGGTTTTGGAAATAGTTCTGCATATATTATAACCCCACTAAAATTTAGGAGGTGTTTAATTTGATTCAATTCAATTCAATTCAACTGAATAAATATTGATTAAGCATCATTCTTGTACCAGGCACCTAATACATATATATGTTCATGCATACATAGGTACATGTATATACATGTATATATGCATATAGCATTATATATACATATATGTATGTGTACATATAGATGTTTACATTTATGTCTATGTATATAGTTATCTACTCCTAACTGTGGTGTGTGTGTGTGTGTGTGTGTGTGTGTGTGTGTATTCCCCACAGGTACTAATTATTTCATTCTTTATATCTGAACCTCTAGAGCAGTGGTTCTCAACCTTCTTAATGCTGCCACCCTTTAATAATCATACACAGGCATATCTGCATAGGGGCAGACCTACCTGGAGATGGTTAGAGGATCAGTTTCTCAGTTCCTAAGATGATCAGAAATATATGTTTTCTGATGGTCTTAGGCAACCACTGTTAAAGGGTTGTTCAACCCCCAAAGGGGTTGCGACCCACAGGTTGAGAAACGCTGCTCTAGAGTATAGCTCAGTTAAAGGAATATAGTAGATATTTAATTGACTGATTTCTAGTGTATAAACTCATTCTTGAAATATTTCCAACTTGGAATTTGTACCCTGGTGGCCACTGAATAAAGAGTTATTGCTGCAAGGGTTCATAGTGGTAAATTGTAACAAATATCAGTTCTGGGGTTTGGGGGGGGACAGATTTCAAATTCTTTATTGACTCATTATAATCTGTGTGACGTTATCCACTTCCTCAGTTAGTCTGGGATTCAGTTTCTTCATCCATACAATGAAGTGGTTAAAACATAAGCTCCCTAAGATCACTTCCAGGTTTAAAAATGAAGAGAATATTAATAATGATAATGACATGATGAGAATGACAACCATTATGATGATGATAACTAAAATGATTGTAAGGAACAGAAGGAGCAGAATTTACTCTTTGGTCTTGCCTCCTTTGTTGATGTCTCATTGTGCTTTCTCTTTTACCCTGGGTTCTTGAAAGCCCTTCTACCTGACACAAGCTCTCACAAATAGAACCAAAATATAGCATGTTGACTCAGTTGGAGAAATTTATGTGCATTTTCTGAAGATCAGCCTAGTTAAGTTTGAAGAATACCATCACCAGTTCCAGCTTAGAGTGATGTATTTGCCTGCCTTATCAATGTCCTCTTTTCATGTCATTATTTTATTCTGAGGGTAGGGTCACTTGATAACTAACATCAATATTGGTATTGTATAAGGTCTCCTTAATGATGTTGGTTGAATTCTAGCAAATACCTGACATGTTTAGTATTTTGCATAGATATGGTATTTCTATTTCCTTAGATACTGAGTGTGTTATGCTTCACATATATTATATATAGTATTTTATTATATATACATATTATATTTCATATATAAAATTTCACTATTGCCCTAATGAATTTTAAAGGCTTTACTCATTTAATTTCCTTTCAACTTGACAAGTGTTTATTCAATACTGGCTACATGCTATACACTCTGTATGGTGCATGGGATACAAAGAAAAAATAAATACAATAAACCTTTAGTTCTTCACCTCATGTAGCTTAGACTCAACTGCGTCATGTCATTTCAAATTTCAAAATACGTGTTTGTGTGTGTGGTTTTGTTGTTGTTGTTTTTCTTTTTTATTGACTTGTTTACTTAGTTTTAGTTTACAAGATTCAGTTACAGAATCACTTGAGTTTCAGATTTTTTTCCCCTCCCTTCTCTCTTCCCCCCAATGGTGGCATACCATCATGTATGGAAACTGCAAACACTTTCACATTGTCCAATAATCTGGTTGTGTCGAGGCTTTGTAAACAATAGAGCAAATAATGGGAAAAAAAGTAACAGAACCAAACATGGAAAAGAACAATAGCATGTGTTGTTTCAGTCTCTATTTAAACTCTGGTCTTTCTAGATATTTCTCTGAGTGTAGATATCTCCTTCCATTCTGAGACTTGTAGAGGTGTCTTTTAACTGTGCATTGCTGAGAGGAGTCCAGATTATCAAGGTTGGTCGTCACACATATGATGTATCTGTTACTGTGTACAAATTTTTACTGGTTCTGTTCTTCTCACTTAGCACCAATATGTTTAAGCCTCTGCAGGTAATTGTAAAGTCCATTTCCTTCCCATTTCTTATAGCACAATAGTATTCCAAGACATTCATATACCACAGCTTGTTCAGCCATTCCCCAATTGAAGGGCATCCCTGAAGTTTCTGGTTTTTTCCCACAACAAAGAGAGCTGCAACAAATATTTTTGTACATTTGGGTCCTTTTCCCACTTCTATGATCTCTTTGGGATACTACCCCAAAAGTGGTATTACAGGGTCAAAGGGTATACATTTATTTATAGCCCTTTGGGCATAGTTCCAGATTGCACTCCAGAATGGTTGTATCAGTTCACAGCTCCACCAACAATGCATTAGAGTTCCAATTTTTCCACATTCTCTCCAGCACTTGTCGTTTTCCTGTTTTGCCATCTTAGCCAATCTGACTTGTAAGATGTGGTACCTCAAAGTTGTTTTGATTTGCATTTCTCAAATCAATAGTGATTTAGAACATTGTTCCACATGATTAAAGATATCTTTAATTTCTACCTCTGAAAATTGCCTGTTCATATTCTTTGCCCATTTATCCATTGGGGAATGACTTGTATTCTTATAAATTTTACTTAATTCCTTGTATATTTTAGAAATGACGCCTTTATCAGAGCACTGGTTGTAAATATTCTTTCCAAATTTTCAACTTC